>JAKTSB010000116.1:0-73577 GCA_030579975.1 Blastobotrys buckinghamii (nom. inval.)
TGATAAAACATATAATCTTCATAGTTGTTCAACAAACAAAGAACGACTTAATACTCTAAAGTCAACAAAAACTAATGCTGCTTGAACAGTCGACAATTGAGCCAGACCAGGAACTTAATTAGAAAACTGCTCGATTGAGCTAGTAAAGGGCTACAAGGAAAGGAAGTGGTCTAGTCTAGTTCGAATCTAATATATAGATATATAAATAGGTAGCTTAGGTGCATGAAACCGGTATTATACATAGAGAAAGAGCAGCCCATTGGGTCGATTATTATCTATTTACCAAATATTACCTCTATAGTTCAAATGTCCTTAATAAATGTACATGTACGAAATAATCAGTAATGTTTAAAAATTCAACTAACTACTGATTTAAAATCTATGATAGCTATAGCAGTTATAATTGACTAGAAAATAGAATATACTGTAAATATCTGCATTCAGTGGGTATGCTTGGTGTTTAGCAGTTATAATTGACTAGAAAATAGAATATACTGTAAATATCTGCATTCAGTGGGTATGCTTGGTGTTTGCATACCCGGCCACTTCAGAACTATAATGATATATAGCCATTTAGATATATATCACCGATATGCATGATTCTATAGCAACAAGATAAGCTTCTTATAAGAGCTGATAAGATATATAGTACATAGGCTTAAGTGACCATTTGTAATGCGTACAACATACGTTGTATACACTAATCAATTAGGCTTTTTTAGCATTTGCTATATGCTATATATATAACTCACAGCAATTTTAAAGCATATATATTTCTTAAGATCTTGAATTTACTAGGATTCTTGCTTGCGTAGAATTGCGTATGAATAAGGAGTTTGGGACAGCTATAATCGTACGTTAACTATAGACATACGTAACCTAGTTAACAAAATAGTACATATAAGAAGCCATTTGAATATTCTATAATACCAGCGGGATCCCGAGCTCGATCACTTAACTTAATTAGAATTTCCCAACAGTGCATATGGTCAGCTAGATATATATATAACCAGTCTTCAATTGATCTTCGATCGATATAGTGCTAGTGTATACATATTGTAACAATACCCCTCGCTATAATACCTGGTCAACCTGAGCACATTACATTACTTAAAATTATTCGCTTTCAGCACTTACAGAAAGTATGTTTACAAAATCGTGATTAAATTTTATCATTTATAGAATGCTTGAGCAATAGGTTGATTACTTTAGCTATATCAAAATTTCAGCTTCTATAACTTTTCAAGCTGTTTGCGAAGTTCATAAAGGCATTTGCCTTTAAAATTTTCATAAATTCAGTTAGTCCAAAATTTACTCACAATATCGCATGAAAAACTGATCTAATTCACGTTTGGAATTCTAACGAAAAAGGGAGAGTTATCGAATCAATAATAAATTTTGAAGAATGCTATGTTATAATCCTAAAATATAATTGATAAAAATATATCACTGAACAGCTGATCTGAATTTACATGCTATATAAAATGCTTATTATTCTTGGTGCCACGAAAAAAAAACTGTCAACTTAGATGAGCCGCACCGATGTGTTAAATATGCTTTAACCTATAAAAAAAAAAAAAAAAAAAAATCAGACTCACCTGAAAAATGATCAAATAAATAATAAATTTAGAGTATCGTGTACAACCAAAAGATTGTAATTCAAAAATATTTAATCTTCTTTTGCCAAAGAATGGAATTTGTTCTGATTAGATTTGATGACATCTTCAAATTCTTCCCATGGTTTTTTTCTTTCATTAATTTTCTTCAAATTAGCTAAAGAATCTTGAACTTTTTTATCCCGAATTTCAATGAAATGTTCTGCCTTTTCCATAGCTTGAGCTTTTCTCTTCTTTTGTTTAGCACTCAACTTTTTACCATTTGATTTTTTAGCAATACCACCATTAACTGGACCTGGTGCAAACATTGCTTTCTTTTTATCTTTGGTTTGTAATACTTCATCTTCACCAATAACACCTCTGACTGATAATTCAGCAATTTTATCTTGAACTATACTTTTACCATCGGATTTTTGAGGTGTATCTACAGTAGCTGATTCTTCTAGTAGCTCTTTTTCAGCTTTTTGCCGTTCATTTCTTGATCTGGATGAATTCTTTTTGGCCATTTTTAACTTTATTGTTTTTATTTGTCAATGTTAAAACATAAAATTTTTTTAAGCCTCACCTTTTTTAATGCTTTGAAGTATTGACCACGGGGGACCCAGCGAGGTAGGTAAGTACGCGCAGGAAGTTTTTTCTGGTGGTAAAAACCATATATTCCAAACTTTGGTTTTCTTAGGTGTGCCTGTAGTCCCAATTAATTAAACCCAGTGCTACTTACTGGCCGATTAATGCTTAAAACGTTGTACGTCTATGAATTTTTTTTCCACCCACATCGTCCTCGTTACAAATCAACAGTTTTTTTCTTTAAAACCTCAAAAAGCAGGTACGACATTATTCAAATCAAATCAATACCCCATTCTTGATGGCCAATGGTCTAAGCATAAGTAAGACGATATATCTTTTGATATTGGCTATAATTTCTATATTTGCTGGTATTTATTCTTATCAACAACAATCGTTATCAATAGGAATCAGTTTTGTTACTTTAATTGTGACAGGGTTGATGTTTTCAGACACATTTTTGGGATCTGTGGACATGGCATCAGCAGGTGTTCGATATATTTATGATAAAGCAGCTACTTCGCTGCATAATCCGGCAAATGATTATCCAGAAGCGGATCGAGAAAAATACGAACATATTAAAAAGCTAAAAGTAGGTGGATTATATAATGAAGGGAATACTTGTTTCATGAACACGGTTGTTCAAAGTTTAGCAAGTTTACAATTGTTGAAAAAAGTTTTATTAGAAAATATCGATCAAAAACCAGATGAATGTCATATGTCGGTTGTTTTGAATAGATTAACCGACAAATTAAATAAAAAATCAGAAAATAAACATACTTATTCAACGAGTGATTTGATCAAAAGTTTAGGTCAAGAATCAAGGTATAGTGGATATGATCAAGAAGATGCACAAGAATTCTTTCAAGCATTATTACATGAATTAGAAAACGATATAAAAAAATGGAAATCTTTTGAAAAAAAGAGTGATACAATTATTACACCTTTTGATGGCGTTTCAGCGATGAGAGTTTTTTTATTGCATAGATCGATAGAGCAAGCAATTCTGAGAATTTCTATTGTCTAACCAACCAAAACCGAGTATTATTGGTTGATTTATATTACTAATTTAGTAAGCAGATTATTTTTTGAATTATCGACAGTATTATCGAGCTGACCAAGGTTTGAGATGTTTAGAATGTGGAGAAATGGAAGGAATTAGAAAAGGTGTCATTTCGTCATTAGATCTAAGTTTATCAGGCCATAATAGAAATGAAGATTTAAAATTAGAGGATTTAATCAATGAATATTTTAGTATGGAAACCATTAGTGGGGTTGAATGTTATAGATGCTCATTAATCCAATATAAAAAAGATTTATTAGAAAAAGTTGCATTGAATGATAATAGTATGATGAAGAAAATGTTTCAAGATCGTATTGATGAAATCGATAAAGTGTTAATTGAAAAGTCCATTGATGAAAACAAATATAAAAAGTTGAAGCCAAATAATAGAAAAGAGCAGTGTGAAAAAAGTAAACAAACAATGTTATCAAAACCAACAGCCGAGGTCATCATGGTACATGTTAATAGATCAGTATTTAATTTTTATACTGGTCATACCACCAAAAACTATACATCAGTTAAATTCGGATCAATATTAGATATGAGTCCATGGGTTATTGATACAGAAGATGAAATCAATTTTGATCCAAAGATTCCAATGAGACCAAGTATTTCAATAGAAAAAGAACAAAATGGTTTGAAATATGGTCTAAAGGCTGTGGTTATTCATTATGGTTCACATAATTTTGGTCACTATGTTTGTTTTAGAAAATGTGATCAAGGGTATTGGTGGAGAATTTCGGATCATTCCGTTGAGCTGGCATATGAACATCAAGTATTAAATGCACAAGGTGTATTTATGTTATTTTACGAAAAATTACCAAAGCCTGTTATAGTTGAAGTTAAAGAAATTCCAAAAGAAAATTCTGATGATCAAAAAATTAATGGAGACAAGCATGATGTAGAAGGAACTGACATTGGAGATGTCAAATCAGCATTATAATAAATAGAAAGTAAAAAGAATAATATTAATAATTGAAAAAAAAAATATCAAAATGAATTAATAAATTTTCAACTCATTGTAATAAATAATTAACTAACAATATGTGTAGCAACAATTATGCACTATGTAACTTCCAATCTATAAAAGGTATTGGTGTTGCCATTTCTGCCCTCCGAATATACCCAAAGGCGTTATACCATGCAAGGAAAGCAGTAATTAAACCCACATACCCACCAGCTCTTGTAACGTTCAATGCAACACCTTCACCAGCAGTACCGACTAAATTGCCAATGCCTAATAATAAGAAAGTTAGATCTAAACATGAGTACATTAAAACTGCAAAAACAGAAGTTCTTAAAATTGATAAAACCATCATAAAAGTGAATATAAACCATGCTAAATTGAACATTCCAAGTGCACTTCTTAGTTGATCTGGTGAATCTTTATAAGCATCTAAAATGCCAAATGCATTAATATTAATTGCAGCATAAGATAACCAGAATGGTCCAAAGGAACTGAATGCAACACCATTAAAAGTATCACCAACTGCAAACTCCCATAGTCCTGCTGTAAACTGTGCTATTCCACCATAAAAAAATGCCAATGATACTACAATATTTGGTATTGTAATACTTCTAGCATTAACATTCGTCAATGATAAAACAAAGCATGTTAATGCAAATGCACTTAAGCCTAGTGGGGTTGGATCACCCAATTTACGATGCTGACCGAAACCTGGGTTTTTAACTACTGTTAGCATTAGCTCTAGATCATGTTTTGAAATAACATTATCTCCTAATACAATTGTATCTGCTGTAATACTTTGAAATCTTGAACGATCTGATGGTGTATTAGCGGCCGATTCTTCAATAACAAAGTCTTCTTTCATCTTTTTATGTTATGTGTAAGTGAAAATTCTAAAGTGAAATCTGCAGTTTTAGGCGATATTGATAACTGAATTAGTTAGTTTTCGCTTGAGTATATATGTGCTCTATTATTGTAATAATAAAATTGAAAAATTCAATAAGGAAAGCTGTAACCAAGTTGTTTAATAGTTGAGATTATAAATAATATGAATTATAGAGGTCCTTGTTAACTTTCAACTGATTTGAATATATTTGGAGCTACCCTGGGAAGGTTAACAAAAGAAGAGCAAGAAAAGAGTCCACAAAATTAAGATTTAAAGATATATCGACTTATTTATAGTAGTTCAGAAAAAGCTTTTGGTACTCATATTTTCTGTCCGTCTTTATAAAAAACACTTCATTAGGCATTAATATTGTATTCCAATATCAAGGGACCTTCTAACAAACGAACCTTTTCTCCGATAAAATACGAAGTTTTATTGTGGCACTTGCCATATCTGGTCATATAAAGTTTACCATGAAAAAAAAATTTTAAAAAATCTAAAACATTTTTTTAAAAAATGGTGTTTTTTTCCAATTTTCTGTGTTGTCCCTGCTATATGATAGAGATTTTTTACTGTCGAATCTAAATATCACATACATGTGGAATATTTCTACTCATTCTAAATTTCTCCTTTCTTCAAAATTAATTAATTGATTACTAAATCGGATTTTCAAGTTTTGATAGATATTGCATCCATGGATATTCGAACTAACATAAAGGAGTAATATATCAAATCAGTATATATTTATTTTTTAGTTGATTTTTCGAGAATGCATCTAGATAGCTAATTAAGAAACTCTCGTAACCCAAAGGTGACTTTCTAATTGTACTTATACAAGTTGTCGGCGACTTATATGTTAAATGTATAGAGATTTCACAGTAGCGCTACATTAAGTGTGAATACAGCTGAATTCACTTGTTATTAATAGCTATTAAATAGCCCACTTTTTGAAAAAAAATCCTACATAAGGAATTAATGTCAATAAAAGGTTTTACACATGCAGCAGTGTATAGTAACATCAAGCCGCGCGCGGTTGCAAAAATATCTTAATTTTAGAATGAAATGAAAAAATGATCCGATTTTCGAAGATCTTAAAACTTCATGTTTTTATCCTTATCTCTGAACTAGTAATTTACTATATATTGTTTAGTATGGTCGAGCTTTTGCTGTTAGCAATGAGGAATCTGGATTTGAACTTTGATCCATAGCTTATCTAATAATGCAAGAAAAAAACGGGTGTTGATCCTAACCTCTTGCAATGTTATCAAATACTGTAAATTGTTTTTAGATATTATGGACAAAAGGGACTTAAAACCGCGATACTGAATTATAAGCTCGTTATATAATCTTCTGCTAACTATATAATTTGCAGAATGTAATTAGCCTAGTATAAGAAACAAAAGAGATGCTATTATCTCTAACAATAAGGAAAGAAATTTATTAGCTACTATAGTACCATGGATCCATTGATGCGAATTCTTAATTAAGAGAAACAGATGCGTGCTTGATATAGTCAAGCCAATTAATTAATTAACTCGGCCAAGATTTGAAGTTAAGTATATACTTCAGGCTCGAAATTCGAACCTAGTGCCAATCATTAAATCAGACTATTTATTTCTTGATTGCTTGAAACTTTTTTGATTGTGATTGAGCTGATCATTGCAGTTAATGATCTCAAAATTCAGTGTGTCGAGTTCAATCCTCTACAGGTTTCAGATTAAAATTTAGATTATCTGATGTTAAAGGAAAGAAACGTAGACATGCTTAAATAATTGTGGCTGGTGTTTAAAATTTTGATAGATCTCATTTGCAACTACGGAAACGTTTTGTAACGTTGAATTAGCCACACAAAGCTTTTTTCATCTGGATGATGCCTTAAAAAATTTCCAGGTCAAAAATCCGAAACTTTAGCCACCACAAAAATTGCCTAATTTGGTTAGTACAGTATAAATTAATGAAAAAGATTTTTCATCCATGCTATATATATATCTGAATTTTTAGGATACATCTACTGTGCTGACTGAGAGTAGAATATTCAGATTATTATTTTTCCATATTCTCTTCAAAAATGATGTATGGATGCTTGCATATCGATTTGTTTTCAACCAAAATGCATGGGTTGCCTGACCTGATATGTAATTAATACCGGTAGATAAGTCTTTTGAGTACGGTCATCAGTTGTTTATAACAGTTACCCATAGCTAGTTTTATATATATAGTATATAACGGGCAAATTAATCTACCTCCATTTTCAGCTTAGCTGCGCACTGGTATTAGAAGTTATTAAATTCAGCTTATTAATTACTTATTTGTTGTATCCATTTGGATTGACACACGGACTAATGGATCGATGATCGATTCATCCAGAACTTTTTAACGTTCGAATCTGTATATATATATATATATATTTGAGGAGCAACTGCTGAAGGAGCAAACTCTGTAAATTTTCTAACGATTATATATATTATAAATTTAGTATTTTTTACTATATATAACAGGCATAACTGCTACTATATATGCACACATATTATTCCATTGTAATCTTTAGTATTGTAAGCTAGTGTATGGACTGAGTCCGTGTGATGCCTAGAGAGCCCTAATTGTCATAGGATTCTACTTCAACAAAACAAATGTATCAATTAAGTGAATCATTATATAACCTGGCTATAGGAAACAGTTATTGATCAAGCCATACATATATATATGACTCATCAATCAATGTGATAAGGATAGATATAGTTAATCATATTATCGTATATATATACCCATAGGTAATAAATATGATAATATTAATTCTTTATTTATATCATAATAAAAAATATGCTCTTCTGTTAGACTGAATTAAATACAGCTTGTACGTTTACTGATTGATACATATCCAGATATTTATACATTCATTGCTAGCTGTTTCCGGATATATGAATTCTAGAGGCTAGCTATTTTTATAAATAAGCTGCACTTCTGGACCGCATATGCATCTGCGCATGCAACGTACGTGCACATGCTGGCTTGATTATCGATGTGTTCCATCGATATACGCATTAATTATTATAAAATTATTCTATATCCGGATATGTTGCATGCAATTGATGGATATTGATTATTTGTAATTAATGTATATAAGCCGTATCTTTACAGTATGTATATTGTCAAAAATCTCATTAGACGCACATATGTCTTCATTATATATTATGATATTTCGGCAATTTTTAATATTGGTACCGTTATAAATACATTTATGATTGACTTAACTATGCCATGCAATTCGATATCGTTACATCCATGGATGCATGGATATTGGTCTTTAACAACTTTAATAAATCCAAACACCACGTACGTTGCATGATTGACTAGCAATATAATAATAATTAGAATTGGTAGTTTATAACGTTCGTACGAAACGCATATATGGATATATAGTATTGCATAGTTTATATATATGTCTCTGATCGCCTAACTATAATTAATATTCATATACGTAGTACTACTTATGATCGATTTAATTGATGCTTAAGAATACATGTTGCAACGTTCTGTGCATACGTATACTTTTATATAAATATACATTTATTTCAACTAATATATATATTAATTATCATGTTACATCTTTGGCTTAAATTGATCGATGTAAATTTAAATTCTGAATGAGCTGCAGGGAATTTATATGTACTATTGTACAACATATGCGTATAATGTATACTATAGACTCTATATATGCATACAACTTATAAGTACTGTAACAATTAATTAATTATAATATAAATTAGTATTGTTACCGCCACAATTGAATCTAAAGGCATCCTCTATAGGCTTGCAACTTTTTACTTGCAATATTGTCATCACAAAAAGCATTAACTTCACTGGCTGTATATATTATGTAAATAAAACCTGGCTCAGTATATAGTACTCGTTAAATTTTATATTCCTATAGAATAATGCTTGAACACTGTACGCGCCCTGGTACGGCTGGTAATTAATTGCGCAATCTATGTATTCTGAAAAAACTAAAATATACGTACTGTATAACGTTGTATGCATATGTGATTAACTCTGATGGGATTATTTAGGTAAATTTACCAAAATCAACTAGAGCTCTGAAAACTCGCTGGGGCTCTGAATGTTGTCCTGGTTATAACAGCGCTATGATTTTTTGGGCACCTCGGATCTAACATATCACGGGTTTTCATCAATATCATTCATTATATCCATTTGCCTGATTGAATATCGTCGCTATGGATGGACTATAGTGCTCAAGTTGTAGCTATGCACAGGATAGCGTTGCAAGCGCAAACCATGGAGTGAGATCTGCCGATCGGGATTTTAAATTACTCCGCACTGAAAAGTCTTATTACTTAAGCAGCTCTAGACTATGCGTAATAAATACTGTTAAAGCTGTAACGAATTTGTCTGGCCATCAGGGCTGTTAATTCGAGGGTTTGAAGTAAGCCCACTATCGAATTAATTTTTGACCGAGCAAAAAAAATGTAACCATACCAAAAAACCAAAAAGAAGAACTTGTATTCTGCCATTAATTGTCTGGAAATTCCTTCAACCATAGTCTAAATTTCTCCAAAATAATCATAATAGCATTAAGCAATCAATTGTGTTTAAAATAATGAATCCTCTAGAACTTCATACATCAAATCCAGTTGCATCATCAGCTGTTGATAGATCAGCAGTAGAATTCCTACCAGCTGAGTCAGTTGAAGAAACTAATTATTTTAAAAACAATCCAGAGCCTCCATATTTACCGAAAGTTATAGAGTTAGTTAGCCAATTTATTAAATTGCATGACGGGAAAAGAAAAATTGCATTAGTTACAAGTGGTGGTACTACAGTTCCATTAGAAAATAATACAGTTAGATTTATTGATAACTTTAGTGCAGGTACAAGAGGTGCAACTAGTGCGGAATTACTATTAGAACAAGGCTACGCTGTTATATTTTTACACCGAGAGTTTAGTTTATTACCTTATTCTAGACATTATAGCCATTCAACGAATTGTTTCTTAGATTATATGGTTGAAAAAGATGGTGAAGTTAAAGTTGATGAGCAATATCAAGATAAAATGTTAGAAGTTTTGAGAAAATACCAACATGCTAAGAAGGAAAATTTATTGTTATTGGTCCCATTCACTACTGTTAACCAATATATGTTTACATTAAGAACTATTTCTTTACAATTAGGTAAATGTGAACATAAAACTAGTACTTTGTTTTATTTAGCTGCAGCAGTATCTGATTTTTTTTTACCAACATCTAGAATTTCAGAACATAAAATTCAATCACAAGAAGGTGGCGGTAAATTAGTAGTTGATTTGGATCCAGTACCAAAATTTTTGAAACGATTGGTTGAAAGCTGGACACCTGGTGCAATGATTATTAGTTTCAAATTGGAAACTGATAGTTCAATTCTCGTTTCTAAAGCAAAAAAAGCGTTAGAAAGATATTCTCATCAATTGGTTATTGGTAATTTATTGCAAACTAGAAAACAAGAAGTTTTGTTTGTTACTCCTGATGATGTTATAAAGTATACAATTAGTGATGAAGATTTGAAACGTGGAGCTGAAATTGAAACAGTATTTATACCAAAAGTAGTTGATTTACATAAAGCATGGATATCAAGCCATCAAAATTAGTTTTTCTATAACATTTTATAATTAATATTTCTATATGTACAGTTAAATGATCAATTCTACAATATTTAAAGAGAAGAATGCTTGAGAGAAGAATTACATGAATGAAATTCCAACTCCAAATTGTAATCCTTTTCTTGTTAGTTCGTTTCTTCTGGCAATCAATGGTAATGTAAAATTTAATTCAAATCTTGCAACTGGGTGTTTGTACACAAGTCCAAAGCCCATAGCCACACTAGGGGTTTTTATTAGTGCAGATAAAGTATCTTTGACGTTATTTTGATCTAATGGTAAACAAGATCCACCATTAATGAAGAATTGACCTCTTAAAGGATTGGTTGGCTTCAGTTTTGGTAATTTAGTAAAAACACTTAACCCACTGGCTAAATAAATATCACCACCAATAGAATCATTTTCGTCTCTTGAGCCAATTCCTGCTAATGAGAACCCTCTAACATCATTTGGGCCTCCTAAATAATATCTATCCATTAGATTTGTTTTTCTATTATTTGCAGCCCATAATAACCCACCTCTAAATCCCAGGTTTACAGTAACATTTTCATTCTCGGTACTAGAAGCATATTGAGATTCAAAAGAATGCTTAATATATGGTAATTCTCCTAACAATCCAGCAACTTCTTGAAATATTTTAACATAATAACCGGTTGTTGGTAATGCAGTTGAATCTCGTTTATCTAGTGCAAAAGAATGAAAGACAGAACCTTTCATGGAATGTCCTGCTTGTTCTCTAACACTATTACTAACATAATCATCATTAGCTGCAATAGTCCTCCAACTACCTTCAAACCCAAACTCTTGGTTTTTAGATCTAACTTTTGCTGTGCCACCTTTAATAAATTGATGATGTGACGCATATGGTGCAGCTCTTGAATATGTAAATCCAGTTAATTCACCAGTCCATTTAGAACTGTTTTGTAATGGGGCTGAAATATTCACTACATACGATTGCTTCGTTCTAGTACCCATAGTAGCATTTAAACTAATCATTTCAGCTCCACCAAATACATCTTTAATGGTCAAGTTTGCATAACCTGAGCCTTCACTATTACCAAAATCAGTCCCAGTGTTAGCTATAAATCTTTTTGCATGTTGTAAATAAATAACGGGCCGTAAACTCAAGGTGTCAGTTTGTGATAAGAAATTTAAATTGTTTGGTTGCTCTTCTAAATTCATTTTAATATTTTCAAATATACCAAAACTACTCAAATCATTATTTAACTTATCCATAGCATTAAATAATGATCCAAGATTTTTACTTTGAAAAACTCCATCTAATTGATCTTTCAAAAAATCATATCTTGCAATACCCCCACCTTTTATAATTACTGATGGTACTGATATAGATCTACTATTATTTTTTTCAAATACCTGAGAGAAATATTTGGTCATTCGTTCATGTTGAATTCTTAGTTGTTCCTCTTCTTCTTTAATTAGTTGTGGTTGGGTACCTCTACTAGAGTCTAACCTATTGAATAAATTCTCATCCTCCATTTTTTATATCTATTTCTCCATCCACTTCTCTCTAGAATTTTATAATGATATAATGTCGCTTGATTTTTAGAGAAAATCGAAAAAATTCAAAAACTGTAAAAAAAAAAAAAAATCTAGTGTGTGGAGAATTATTCCGCCGATTTAAAAAAAAAAAAAGCTTAAATAAATTTATCACCACTAAATTTTTTAAGAATGAACACAGAACGACTAATAATAAAAATAAAATAGATGGATGAGGCCGAGTTAGAGATTATTACAGAAGTGTTTGGTAGCTACATGGAAGTTGATGATGATAGTGAAGATGGATATTTACCAACTTCATCTTTATCTGACGCTATGGCATCTTTAGGTATTGAAACCACACATGTTAAAGCTATCGCAAAAACGTTAGATCCCGATGGTACTGGTAAAATTGATTTTGAACAATTTGCAGAGATTATGTCTGTACAATTAAGACAAAAACCAGAAGATAATGAGAATTGTTTTGAGTTATTCAGATTGTTTACAAATACCGATAAAATCACAATGAAAGATTTGAAAAAAATCTCAGAATCTACAGTTAAAGATAATGCTACAGTAGAGCAACTACAAGAAATGATTTCATTAAGTAAAAACAAATCATTTGTTGATTATAATGATTTTTATCAGATAATGAAAAAAGCTGGTGTATTGTAATGTTGGTAAAAATAAGTCACTAATATATAATAAACAAATACAAAAAATTAGAATAGCAAACTTAAATAATATGTTTTGATCTGAAGTAAGTTCGCAAGTAATAAATTTGCCATCCACCAATAGCTAACAATGATAAAATAACTCCAATACTAAACATTTTGATACGTCTATTAGTTGATTCATTAGTATCTCTTAATCTCATTTCTCTAACTCTTAAATATTCTAACTCTCTTAATAATTCGTCAGTTAGTTCTTCAACTCTTCGTAATTCTAATTCAGTTGGTTTCAATTTCTCTGAAGCTTGAACTGCATTCCAGTCTCTTGCATTAGCGCCAATTTCAACATCTAATTCAATTGATCGAGTTAATTGATTGTGATTGTTGTTATTTGTTAATACATTTTCAAAACAAATATCAAATGCTGCATCAGTATGAGCAGTGAATGCCATTCGAACATTTTCATTAACATTTTTCTTTCGAGCATATTCATTACCTTTATTATCAACAATGAAAATACTTAATTGTTGTCCATCACCTTGATATCCACTGGTTTTGATATTTGTAACAACCATAGTACCTTGAGTGACGAAATCTCGAATGCACCGCGGTTGATTTCCTCTTGGTCGTGCTTGAACATTAAATTTAACAGCTGAGGATAAACCAAAGAAAAGCGTCATTAACAATGAAACGAATAGAGTTAGTCTCATATTGTTATATTAGTGTATTTGTTGAAGAGACTTTTCAATGCTAAAGAATGTCGTGTGGTTGAAATAAAAAGATTTTTCGTGAAAAACAAAAATTGACGTGTTAAGATTTCCATTTAGAATCCAGGAGTATTCTGGCACGCTAGTACAGCTTGAAGGGTGATCTTATCACATGATCGCGCTACAATGAAAGTGTATGAAAATGCAGCAAGCCAGAACCGAAGTGATTATAAGTATTTACAAGTAATACTGCAAGTATAGATTAATAAACATGATCTATGAATGCTATAAATAAGAAAATTAATATTAAATGCTATAATTTTTTAACAAAGTTTCATTGGAAATCAATACTAAAGATGTACACCTTCTTCTTCTTGACTATTACTATTGGACAATTTCGGATCATCAATAGGACCAACCTCTTTAATATGAGCTTCTAATGCTTCAATCCTACCCCCTTGTTCTTTAATTAGAGCCAAGTTTTCATAGACTGCTTCCTTAAAGATATCCTTTGATTCTTGATCTGAGTCAATATCAATTTCTTGTTGTAGAGCATCATTGGATCGTTTTAAATGTTTTATACTGTTATTTAAACGATCTTTTTCACTTACAAGTTGGTGATACGGTAACTCTCTGATAGCAGATTTAAAATCACTTAATGAGATAGGTTGGCTAGCCATATTTATGTTTTATTTTTATTTTTATTTGATGATTATGACAGATGATATATATTAATTACTAGATGTCCAACAGTAGTGGCGCGCCCATGAAATTTTTGGTGGTGGTGTAGAACCACAAACCCCGGTATGCCTTAATAATTACCTCCCAATACAGAGGATCTAATCATTTTATCAAGGCTTGATATATTTTGATAATTTTTTTGCTCACAAACATTTTTCAGACACCAACAATCTACATATTTGAGTTTTTTTTTTTATAAAAAAAAATCTATCAGTTCATAAAAAAGTATCAAGAATAATTTAAAATGTCAGATGTTGAAAGAGACCACAGCGAAGATGGTAATGAAAAACTTCATAATGTTGAAGATGAGGATCGAGAAGAAGAAGTTGACGATAAATCAAATGTAATCAATGATAGCGATAGAAATGATGATGACGATGATGATGAAGAAGATGACGAGAGTGAAGATGAAATGCCAAAAAGAAAACGGGCAAAACGAAGAGGTAATATGTTTGTTGATGTTGAAGCAGAAGTTGATGATGACGAAGAAGATATTGATGAGGATGAGCATGACTTAATAGGTGATGATGGTTTCATTCAAAGAGATGATTTGCCCGAAGAAGAAGGTGGTGTAAATGATGATAGGTTACACAGAGATTTGGATAGAAAGCGAGAGGAAGTTGATCATGAAAGTGCAGAACAAGCAGCTCAGCGGTACAGAGAAAGATATGGTAGAAGTGGTACTGGTGTATATCGTGGAGAACAGTCACATGTTCCACAACGGTTATTGTTACCTAGTGTTCATGATCCAAATATTTGGGGTGTTAGATGTAAACCAGGTAAAGAAAAAGAACTGGTTCGATCTGTTTTGAAAAAGAAAGAAAATCTTCAGTATACCAAAAATCCATTAGAAATTTTCAGTGCATTTCAAAGAGATACTTTTACAGGTTATATTTACATCGAAGCAAGAAAACAAGAAGCAGTTAGAACTGCTTTGACAGGTTTTGTTAATGTTTATGCACAGCAAATGGTTTTAGTACCAATTAAAGAATATACCGATATGTTTCGAGTTAATAAGAGTAAAGAAATGGAATTAAAACCTGGTGCACATGTTCGAATCAAACGAGGTAAATATCAAGGCGATTTAGCAATTGTTGAAAATATTTCAGAAAATGGTTTAGAAGCACAATTGAAAGTTGTTCCTCGATTAGATTATGGTAAAAATCGAGTTATTGATAGCATTGACGGTAAAAGAAAACGTGCTTCAAGGCCACCACCAAGATTATTTTCAGCAAATGAAGCATCACAAGCAGATCAAAGTAATTTACAAAGAAGAGGTCAAAATATTTTCTTTTATGCAGGTGAAGAATATGAAAATGGGTTTCTGAAAAAGGATTTTAAAATTGCACATTTAATTACTGATAATGTTAACCCAAGATTAGAAGAATTACAAAAATTCACACCAAGTGATGAACATGAAATTGATTTAAGTAGTGTTAGTCAATCATTAAAAGAAGCTGTAAATAATGTTACATTTCAAGCAGGAGATCAAGTTGAAGTTTCAAAAGGTGAACAGGCAGGTATGCAAGGAAAGGTTGTTAGTACTCAAGGTACTATTGTTACATTAATTGGTACTGGTAACGATTCAATGAGAAATGAAAAATTTGATGTTCCAGCAGCAAATTTAAGAAAGAAATTTAATGTTGGTGACCATGTTAGAGTCATGAATGGGTCACATAAAGATGATACTGGTATGGTTGTTCAATCATCAAAAGATACAGTCACATTATTAAGTGATTTATCAAAATCAGAAATTACTGTTTTTTCAAAAGATTTGAAGCAAGCATCAGAAATTGGTGGCTCTGTACTATCGGGTGGGAAATTCGAATTACATGATTTGGTTCAATTAAATGCACAATTAGTTGGCTGCATTGTTAAAATTGATCGAGAAAATGTTGATGTTTTGGGCCAAGATAATCAATTAAGAACAGTTTCAGCAAGTTCAATCACAATGAAAATTACAAGAGGTAATATATCAGCAATTGATAGAAATGGTCAAGAAATTCGTGTTGGTGATACTGTTAAAGAAACCAGTGGTGAAGCAAGACAAGGCTCAATTTTACATATTCACAGATCGGCCTTATTTTTACATAGTAGACAAGTTGAAGAGAATTTAGGTGTTTTTGTTGCCAAATCAAATTATGTTGTTACAGTTGCGGCAAAAGGTGCAAGAGGTACAGTAGCTAATGATTTGAATAAAATGAATCCAGCAGTCCGAAATCAACCAGGTATGGGCCCTCCACCTCCAATTATCAAACCTATTAATCGAGATCGATTTATTCTTGGACAAAAAGTGACTTTAGGTGCAGGCTCACAATACAAGGGCTTAAGAGGGACTATTAGAGATGTTACTGATACCACTGCAAGAATTGAACTAGAAGCAAGAAATAAAACTGTTAACATTAAGAAAGAATTATTGATTTTCAAAGATAAAGCAGGGCAATCTGTAAAATATGAAGATTTTGTCAATCAAAGAAGAGGTGGTCCACCAAGAATGAGTAGTGGTATGGGTTTGCCATCGGGTCCATCAAATAGTGGATTCTTTGGAGGTAGTGGTAGAACTCCTGCATTTAATGGTGGTAGAACTCCAGCATTTAACGGAGGTAAAACTCCAGCATTTAATGGCGGTAGAACTCCTGCATTTAATGGCGGTAGAACTCCTGCATTTAACGGCGGTGGTAAAACTCCAGCATGGGGTACAGCAGCTGGTGGTGGTCGAACACCAGCTTTTAATGGTAAAACTCCTATGCATCCAGGTTTTGGTAGAACGCCAGCTTTTAATGGTGGTAGAACACCAATGATTGGTGGTAATTCAACACCAGCTCATGGATTTGCAGCAGGCGGTGCAACACCGCATTTTGGAGGCAGTAGAGGGCCAGCAGAAGCTCCAACTCCAGGTTTCTTTGGAGGAGATTATAATAGTGCTCCAACTCCAGGGTTAAGTGCACCAACACCAGGAGTATTTAGAGATGATGATACTGCACCAACACCTTATGATGCTAGAACACCAGGTATAGCTGCTCCTACACCTGGTGCATGGACTGGCGATGATCCTACTGATGCGGAAACTCCTCAATATGCTCCACCATCTCCATAGTTCAATTCAATTGAGCTGTGTTTGTTAAAAACGAGAAAAAAAATTCTATTTTTATGTAATTATTTATTATTTTAGTTTTTGTATTGTCAATTCATTATTTTTTTTTAGTATTATTTTTTTTGCACGTGTAGTCTATAAATTGTTTATTTCTAAAAACCGAGTTTTATGAATAAATCAATTGTTATCAGAAGCCTGCTTGAATGGATGCGCATGCTTGGTATCCTGGAAATTTAAATTCACTTAAAACCATTAACACACATCTATAGTCAATAAAATGTCAGTTACGCTTCATACAACTAAAGGTTCAATAAAACTAGAACTTTTCTGTTCACAAACCCCTAAAACATGTGAGAATTTTTTAGCATTATGTGCTTCTAACCAGTATAATAACACAGGGATCAATCGAGTTATCCCCGATTTCTTGGTACAATTTGGTGATACATTTCCAAACTCAGGTATAAAAGGTGGTGCATCAATATATGGAGGATATTTTGAGGATGAAATTACAACAAATTTACGACATGATCAACGTGGGGTTTTATCAATGGCAAATAAGAATCAAGAAGATACTAATGGATCGCAGTTTTTTATTACTTTAAATAAACAAGTTGGGTTAGATGGGAAAAGCACTGTATTTGGTAAAGTTATCAAGGGATTTGAAGTATTAAGTGAACTGGAGAAGGTTCAAGTTGATAAGAAGAACAGACCAGTAGATAAAAATTTGATTATAGAAAATGTTACAATTCATGCAAACCCACTAGCATAACGCTACAAATTTTGCTAATTGAATAGTTTACACATCTACAATGTGACTAGCTTTATAAGAAATAAAAGTGGTTTATCTAATTTTTTTGAAGTTCATGCTAAGTTAGATTTGAGCTAATATATTTATCTAAAAAGTCAATGATAAAAAGTATGTACAATAATAATAATAATAATAATAATAATAATAATAATAAATTCGTTAATAAATCATCCCCCACCACTCCCATCTTTACAACATGATTCCCGATCTTTAGAGGTTACTGGAAAACGGGTTTCTTAATTTCTGCAAACTTCCGCTTTCTTTGTTCAGTGAATAAAACATGTCGTTTAGCTAAAGGATCATATCGAACTTGTGTAACTTGAGGTGATGATCTAGGTCGGAAAATATATCTCATATACCCAGTCTTTGCAGATGAGATCAGTTTGATCAATGTGAGTCTAGATTTATCCTCTGATCAAAAAACGTTAGTTCCAGTTTATTTTTTCTTTTCATTAGGATGATACTTACTGGCCATTTTATGATGATTTGAGTTGGGTTCTTTGATGCTTAGTTGATGCTGAAAAATTTTTAAATGTTTGAAAAATTATCAAAGCGATTTTAGGTGATGGTGTTGAAATTTTGTAGTGTCAAAAAATTGTATGGAGTTAATTTAATTTGGGAGGTTTGGAGCAAGCGGGGCCTTACGCTTATAAACAACCTTTAAATGGAGTTTCACAAAAATTTGAGCTTTCCGGATCCTATCTTGATTTAATTTTTAGATACAAACTGCTATAATGCTATCAATACGCAAGCTCATCATTTAATTAAATTAATAAACTGAAACTTACCATTCTGTGAAGGATGCTCAAGCTTAGGTGCCATGGATGCATGAGGTGCTAGAGTTTTTATTATATAATTGCAAATTCTAAACTCATGATTTTACAGTCTATTAATTAATTACTTTAAATTATACTAAAAACAGAATTTGAATTAATTGTATGCTTTTCTTGAATATTCTTTAAAGAATTTCGAATTAGCTTCTTGATTTATAGTTCAAAATCCATATGTCGATAACGCTAGTACCTGAGCCGCATAAGAGTTTCAAAAGATTGATACGGCTTGAGCGCTTGAATTATTGCACGTTTTGAAGTTATGTATCATGAACCTCCCAAAACTGTTACACGCATTAATGCATGTAAATATTGACACGACAGAATTTTTACTAAACAACAAGCTATATGCTACAGCACAATAGCACTATCCAACTTGTTTGCATATACTAACATCCTTTTAGAATGGCAGTTCAATCAATACTAGACGAAAAATTTCCCACGTTTCAAATTTTAAAGGAAAACCTGGACATAGAATCAGAAGAACTGAAGGAAGCAAATCAAAAGCTGTTAAATGCAATTGAAAAAGATAAAAAACAATCAAAGCTTAAAAATCAAGAATCAATTGCAGCTTTACGAAATTATTTATTGAAAATTAAACAAGATGGTTCATTAAAGAATAAAGTACCATCAGATACTGAGCTAGTTCAGGTTATGGAAAAAATACCAAATAATAATCTGAAATCAACAATATCATCAAAGTTTAAACAATTACAACAGCTAACAAAAGGTCATCAGGTTGTATTACGATTGAAAAATATTAAAAGTAAAGAAGATGAGTTAGCTGATTATATGAATACTGATATTGAAAAGGCCCTGGAATGTTACAACAGTTTATTAGAAGACGAATATGGATTGATTGTATTTTCAAAAAGTTCGAATCCTGCTGTGGCAACACTAGCATCAAAAGGGTTACAGCAATTTGAAAAGAGTATAAGATTTCCTATTCAAAATAAATGTATGAATGACTTGCGACAGTTTTTAAAAGAAAATCATTGGCCAAAAACATTACCAAGCGGTGAAAAATTCAATACCGTATTCAAAAGAGTATTACAAACTGAAAGACCCTCTACCATTTCATCAAGTACTCTAAAGCCATTAAAAGCATTTAAAGTTTTGGCAGAGCAATTTGATATAAGATTCAGATATCATTTTGAGGGTAACAAAGAAACTAATAGATTGGATAAACCAGAATGGGCTTTTGAACACGTCAAAAACCATATTGATGATCAAATGGCTTTTCTCAACACAATTTTACAAGAAATTTTACTAACAGATGAAAAACACAAAGATAGAAGTGCATTAAATGAATATATTACTGCATTATTACCAACAGTGGATGAATTTGTTACTCGAGTTTTCAATAAGTTATTAGAATCGCCCAGATTATTATCGCACTTGATTTATCAAACACAAGAATTCGACTCTACATTGAAACTTGACGAAAATTATGGTTTCTATTACTTACCATATGGTCGAGATGAATGGAGAGGTATAACAGGTGATATCTTATCAAAAGCAAGAAATTTTGATAGTTGGCTGGAAATTGAATTGAATAATACTATGAGTAGATACCAAGAAATCATGGATTCTTCAAATGCATTTGAACTTGATTATGAAAGTGTTGATAATATTGTCACAAAACCTACTGCATCTGCATTAAATATTCGAGATTTATTAGAAGGTATCACCGATCATTATAAAAACTTGACATCAATTAGTTATAGATTACAATTTCTATCGGAAATCCAAATAACTGTTTTGGATAAATATTATAACAAATTACAAGAAAGTACAAGTGCATTCGAATCAATGAGTTCTTCAATGGCTATTCGATCGATTGGCGGTATTTCGCAACAAGATTTGAAACAAGTTAGTGGATTACTTGGTTTAGAGCGTCTGTGTAGGCTTTACGGTAGTGCAGAATACACTAGATCAGCGTTAGAAATGTGGAGTCAAGAATTGTTTTTCATCAAGCTATGGGACGATATTTGTAGGTTGTCTGCAAAAAATAAAAAATTAGATGAACAAGCAAAACATAGTATAGATAATAATTCAGTTCATATTCCTGAATCAGGTGATGACGAAGGTACATTATTTGATGAAACAATCCGATCTTTTCAACAAATTAAAGAACGAGTTTTTTTATTATTTAAAAAGTTGATCAAGCAGGAGATCAAATCTGGGTTAAGTGATTATTTGAAAGCTAATGAATGGAAATTTATGGATTCGACTCCATCATCAATGTCACCAAAGCTATCTCATTGCATTCCAACTTTAAAAAAGCAACTTGATTTATTAAGAACTTTCCATAACCCTATTGATTTCAAACGATTAGTCAAATCTTTTAATAGTGATTTGGAGAATTATTATTGGAACTATATTATTCAAGCCAATACTTTTAGTAAATTTGGTGCATTACAGCTAGCAATGGATATTACTGAGTTATGGACAGTTTTAATATTGCCAAAAGATGCATCGTTTAGAAGGTTGGAACAAGCATGTACTTTGCTGTGTACAGAAAATCTACCTCATGATGCAAAAATTATTGAACAAGATTTTAACCTGAAAGATTTAACAACTAATCAAATTCTACAAATTATTGATAGAAGATTCTAGGAACAAAAAGCAATCATTAAAGGTATTAGTATAATTATACGTATAATCTTTGTAATGTAATTAAGATTACTCAAGAAATTTCAATATTTTAAGTTTTAAAAAAAGGTTAGTATGATGCGCTTTGTTCTAACATGCTCTTCAATTCTCGTTTCTGCTCTTCATCTTCATTTATACTTGAACTTGCTTCTTGGATTGTCTCTTGTGGTACAAATACATTGAAGTTGAGATTACCAATATCCCGTAAATTATCAACCCATGACCCCATTGAGTGTACAATTCCTTCTTCTTCATCGTCACTTGCATCTTTCTGTAAGTGACTTTCCCAAGCACGTACATTGGAGTCCGATGTTGATGTCCTTTTTGGTTTTCTAAACCTTGGTGAATTTGGCGAGCTAGTACTACGACTAGCAGGTAAGGAAGTATCAACACTCAAATCCAAATCATTATTAGATGATGGTGATGGCGAGTTTTCTGGTACACTAAATGGTAAGCATTGACGAACTTTTGGATTACTTTTTAAAATATCAACAGGAATTGGTGGTTTATGAGTATTAGTAATGGCTGGTTTTGAAAAATGTGATTCAACTAAATGATCAATAACTGGCCAGCCATAAGCATTAGCAAATCTTCGTCTAACAACAATATTATTATGAGCATCTGGCTCTAAAGAAACCAAAACTTTTCTCCATGTCATTTCTCTATGCCATTCCCTTGCAATTCTTTCTTCGACTTTGGCTTTTTCAACCAAATTTGATTCTGTATTTGTTACATCGCTTTTAACTGATTCATCACTGCCAGCTGAAGAACCCCATGAAGAATTTGATGAATGGCTATGTGCTCTACTAGGAGATTTGAAAAAGGTTGTTCTAGTTTTAAATCTTCTTTTTGGTAAATCTTTTTCATCATATATTCTATCATGAAAAATTACACTTGGTCTTGCCGAGGGGTCGACAATAAATTCATGACTTGGTAATGGAGGTAAAACAACACTAATCCCACTCTCAATCATACTAGTCTTTTTAGGTAAATCAGTTGTAGAGGATGCAGCTTCTTCAGAGTCTATCGTATCATTTTCTTCATTAGGATCAACCGTTTGTGATCTTCTATAAATTTTACCAGGTTTTTTTTTACCGGCTTGTGGAGCTAAAAATGAAAACAATTGATTAAATGGACCAGTAATTGAATCAACTCCATTTTTTGTGAAAGTTTTCAAAAAATTTTGCTTAGTTTGGGGTTGATCTTGATTAGTATCATCAGGAATTTCACCTAATTTTGATTCATCTTCATCAATTTTTTCCTCGTTTGAATTGATTAAAAACCTACTTGAATGAGGTATTTCATCTTCTGGTGTTGGTGGAATTGGTGAATCCAATTCGCTATTATTATCATCATCGTTAGAATTATTATTACTTTTTTTCCCAGTTACAGTGCTAGCTTCATTATCAGAACTTTCTGGTTCAGGACTATCAGCTTTATGACCTTCTTTCTTTTCTTTTTCAACAGCCTCCCCTCGTTTAGCTTTTGCGGCTTTAGCTAATGCTCTCCAATCTAAATATAAAATAGCACTGGTTCGCAAGGGTACAATACCATCATTAACAGCATTTGCATATAATGTGCGGTGTTCGAATCTTTTCAGTGCACGATGGGTTGGACCAGTTGGTAAAATTTGTAATAAAGGTTTACCAGATTTTGATGTTGGTCTCCAAGTTAACCCCAGATCTTGACCTGTTCTTCCTGCAAACCCAATATCTAACGCAAATTTCACATAACCTGGATTTTCATTACTAATACCTAAATGTGGTGTAGCCATTGTAATAAAATTTACTGGTTCAATATCATTGAAAAATTCAGGTAGCTCAGATTGAATATGTGCTAATGCAAAGGTTTGTACTAACCCACCTAATGAATGACCAATAAAACTGATTTTTTTGATATTATTTGGATTTTTATCGCCAATTACCTCTTTTAAAACATAATCACCAACTCTTCTACCTAAATATTTGATACCCTTTTCAGTTTTACATGCATTACCCGCATACCCTCTTACAATTAAATTCTCACCTGTTTCTTTAATTTTCTCTTCTATTTTTTCTTTTAAATATAACATATCTGTTCCAGTATTTGAATGTAATCCATGGGTGATCAGAACTAAATGCGCTGGTTCATTAGGTCTTGGTACTGCTTGGTTCCAAATATCTAATGTATCTGTTTTAACAACTCTTATACCACTCTTACTAGCATCTTCAATAGCTAAATTCGAGGAATGCAATAAATCTTTTCTTCTTGATATCATGATCTCGAACGACACTTGTGAGTTTTGACTAAACAAAATTTGACTAACCACATCAATAGTCCATTCATATTTATCCTTGATTCTATGCAGGTATAACTGAGCAAAGAAAGATTGTCCTGCCTTTAATTGACTTTCATAACTTGGTTGATCAGCTTTTGAATATAGCTTCTCATTTTGATTATAATCACCAGGTCTAACATCAACGTATAATATAAATGGACCTGCTAAGTATGCTGCTCTTAAAGGTAATGCTTCAGTATTTTTAACTCTTAACCATAAACAATCATTTTCTGGATCAAATTGACTATCATTTGCTGGTGTATATTCAACTTTGAATCTATTCAATTCACCAACTTTCACTGAACCTCTAGTTTTATACAAAACATTCTTCTCAACCTGTGTTAAAGGAGGTGTTTCTACCATACTGAATTGTGTTCTTTTATTTTTCTCTAGTTGATATCAAGAAAAGTGTCGAAGTTTTGCACAAACCCCCGTTGTATCTATTATATTTACAGACGCTAGAATTTATCAAATGTTGTTAGTTTTGAGCTGTAGGCAGATCACTTAATATTTTCTCTTTAAAGTTGAATTTTGGGTTGTTTGAATATATTGGCCTTTTGTTTTTGGTGGAATTTTAGATGGCTATTTTGAGTTTTGATATTTATGAACGTGACATACTTAAAAAAATGTTGCTGTACCGTAGGTACCGATAAGTATTCAGGCTTAAACTGTTATCTGGACTACCTTCCGTATACAGGCTTAAACTCTCTTAAGCGCTTTTGTATCGATGCGCACCTCAACAATTTTTTGCGTCTTGAAAGTGTTGCTCAGATGCCCCCGGCCTCATTTTAGACTCTTGAGGATACATGTATAATTGTGTTTAAGCAGTGCTAATATGCTTCTATTTAGTTGTGATTTTAAATTTATGAGTTTGATGATGGATCAATTCGTTGGGCTGCGTAACGTTGTCGAAAGCCGCACGTTGTTCGTATCAGGTGTTTATCATCGGTAAGTCAGCTTGCAACGCCGAAATAATACCTTGCAATGACATTTACACTATGTACCTGTAGGTATTCAATGATTCGGACGTCCATATAATTACTTTCTGAATATCGATCCAGTTAGTATTGTTTTTGGATCATTATTGATTAATTAATTCTTGGACTACTTATAAATATTGATAGTTTGACTTAATATATATTTAGTGCATGGAAAAAATATTTCACGACAATATTGCAAAGCATTACCTATAGCCAACTACGGTGACTGATTAATTAGCTAGATTGTGCATTTATCCATATATAAATAACTGAACTCAATTGATCATTCAAATTAGAATTTAAATAATTAACGCGCACATATGGATCTGTAAATTATTTTAACTTGCGATATACTTAGTTACAAGTTATAATATATATTATTAATTAAATTTATAACATTATAATTAAGTTCTCGAGAATATCAGCAAAAATCTACATATATGTATACGTAGCTACTTATATATATGGATATATGATAATCATTGAAGTTTTAAGTGTATATGTGTTAAAAAGCAATTGATCAATCGCATTATATATACGTCGTAGGGACCAATATACAGATCTTCATGCATGACTGCAGCCGCTATAGTCTTAAGTTGTGTCAATTTATTTTATATATATATATATATATTGAATTTATATTCATGCATAAGTAGATAGATACAAGACAGCAACCATCTATAACCAGACTAATCAATTGAAAACACATCTTACTTACGAATTCCTAGGCATGCAATTGAATCAATCCACTGCTAGAACTAGAAACCGGGTATATATCACAATTGATTAATTAATTGGAGTATAAAATAATTATTATAAGCTAGTAACACTAAGCACAAGTTGATAACCCATGGCTGGCTTCTAATTAGATATAATATACAAATCCACAATCTCTCCATGGTATGCGTACTAGTTTTAAGCTTTTCATTAATCGATCGATCGATATATATGCGACAAAATTGAAGTGTTGGAAATTTTGATCTGCATGCATTAATGTGTAGAATTAATATTTAAATTTGAATTCTATCCATATGTAAAAGTTGAAAGAATATATAGGATGTATATAAAGCAGGTATACAATTAATAAATGGCACCATCATAATACATGTGCAACCACATATACAGATTAATTACATATTGGGCATGCATGTAATTTTTAATTTTAGTAAAAATTAAGTGAACTGCAGGTATATATAATGAAGCATCAAGCTACCATACATGCACATAAGTTATATTCGAGTTAATAACAGTAACATTTAAAAGTTAAGTAATGATAGTTGAAGAAGGATATTTCATATTTATATGTATTATGAAATTTGCTAGCAGCTGTTAATTAGGATTAGCAATCATTTGCCTGAAAATTTATAGATATATATAGAATCCGATATTCTTCTGTCCGAGCGATTTACTATACATATTACGTCGCATATGGATATATATATAGACAGAAATTGTTGTAGTAGCACGCCTATAAATTGATTGTATTTTCATGATCTCTCAAGCAAACAAGTTTGTTTTAATTACCAGATTTCTGTGAAATCAGCAACCTGTTCCAATAATATCTTAGTTTCAACGCTAGTTCAATTGGACTATATATGACTATCATTGATTGTAATTGTGATGGTTATATAATGATTTAGATCGATGACTAAATAACTCAAATTAAATATATCAAGATCAAATTAGAAAAATATTCAGATATATATGAGGATATACATCAACCATACTTATCATCAAATGTAATAATAGAATGATAGCTAATATGTGATTGTTATCGATCAAAAACTTGTAAATTTTAACTAGTACTAAAGCTAACAAGTTAACTTAGCCAGTTGCATATTCTAGGTTGAAAGGCAAACTACGAGTTATAACTTTGATGAAATAGTTTTCTTATTTTCAGATAAATTCTGAACTTTTTTGGTACTATTTGTACCGTGTGCATTAGTACATATAATTAGACCTTAATGCTGCCTCAATGCAAAAAATTGACTACAGTAGTCAAGCTACACTTTTAACCCCCCAAGTACTCCCAACAGTACAACTTTTTACAAAACCAAAAAACACCAAAACTAAAGCGCCAATCTATTTATCGAAACCTGAAGGCACGGACTCTCACCACTAATAAATCAATAAGAGAAAAATCATCAACTTAATTTATTTGCATAAAAAACCTGATTTACATTACCAGCATTCATAAATTATATTGGACTGAAACCTTCATAATATCCTCACCACCAAGTATATAGCGTTAGGAAATTAGAATTTATCTATTTAGGAAGTCTAAAATAACGGTAGAGGGTTTAATATAATAGCAAAAGATTATTCATTAGAGCATTATAGATGATACGTTTCATGTATAATGGTGTCAACTGAAAATGCACACTCTAATGTGTTCAAAGCGGTAAGTTTTCAAGAACCATCAGTTATAAAACTGTTGCATTGAGAAATTATGCACTATAATGATGGGCTATAGGTATATGAGTAAAAAAAAATTAACACGAATTAGGGAAATTATCCGCAGATACGATATAAATTGTTTGTTAGCATGAATACAAACCCAGATAGATCATTATTATCTCAAGCAGAATGGACAGTTAGAAGGACGACACATAATGCATTAGTATATTCAAAAAATGGTGAATTATGGACTTTTTCATTGAATGGAGAAGCAGATTGTCCGTCACCAAATGATAAATATCAATTGAAAGAAACGGCGACTGGGTTATTTTTACCATCCACATTAGCAAGTACAGATATGAACCAACAAGCTCCATATCCTGCATTAATAGCTGCTATCAGGCAACTTATATTACAAGGAATCATGTCAACATCAGTGTATGTACCATTCGGTACTTCAAGTATTATATCAATGGGACGAATATTACATGTTGATCCTATTCTAACACCTAAAGGAGACCTATATTTCCGAGCATATTATGAGTCAACAAGATTAGTTAGGATCCAAAAGAATGAAGATACGGAAATGTTTAATCAGAGGATTTTTTTGGCACCTTCATCAGTTTTAGGTGAGTTTTTGGAATTTTGTATGCCTCCTAAAAATATTGCATATTTTTGCCAATTATTGGAAACTTCAACATGTGTTGATTTCACTAGTAGTACAAGAAACTATAAATTTGAGGATTGGGTTAAAGTGAGGTTAGAAAACGAAGAAGAAGTTGTGTGGCCTTTAGAGTTATGCTATTGGCAGCCAGTGTTTTATAAACGGGATCATGGAGAGTTTGATTGGTTCAAATCAACAGATGCGTTTGGGAAAATCTTCAATCAAGTAGACAGAGTTAAAAATGCAGAAGATACAATTATAGGTGATCAAGATATTGCTATAAATAATGCACCGACCACTAACAATACTATTGTACAAAATAATTATGAAAATCAGCATAATAATAATAATAATAACAATGACAATAATCAGATAGAAACTACAGCTAATGAAGTATATCCAACTCCACCAGATCCCCATGCTGTTCAATTACAAGCACCGCCTGCTGAAAAAAAAGAAGAAAATGGTCATGTTGAGATTACAGATGAAAATAATAAAGAAGATGAAGAAATGAGGGATAATGATTCATGGGGAATGAAAGATGATCTATTTGACGAAGATTGGGGGATGGATGATGATTTGCTGGGCAATGAAGAAATCACAGAAGCTGATTTTAACTTTTTTGATCAACCTGAATTAGATGATGAAAACCCAAAAACTGAACAAAAGACACAAGATATATCAATGGATTTGAATGTTAAAGAAAATAAACCAGAAATAATAATCGAGTCAATTGATACTAGAAAAAGTAAAGGGGAGATCAAAAAAGAAGAAGCACCAAAAATCAAATCTGAATTACCTGAGATTAGTACAATGGAGTTTACAAGTGAATTAATGAAACCAATACCCAGCTCAACACCAGCAGGTGGATTATTTTCTCCATTGAAATTTGATCCAAGAATTAGCAAAATTTTAGATGCAAAATATAGTGTAGGAGGTAGATTCTATACTCCTGATCCGGAAAAACACAATGAAAATGAAGAAGATGAAGAGAGTAACAGCGACAGTAGTGATGAGGATGAAGAGATGACTGATATTAGTGTTAAAAAAAAACCAACGAAACTTATTAATACCAATGAAAATATCAATTTGGATGAGCATGCGATGATTTGGATGAGTATATTAACTGAGACCACTGATACTGTACCTGATCCAGTAGAAAGTACAATGGAACCACCAACACCAGCAGGGATATCAAACTATGATAATTATATCAATATATTAACTCAGCAAATTGTATGGGATGATGATTTTTTGAAAGACTTTATTCCACCTCCAACACATTTGAAAAGTTTAGATCATACTTTAATAAAGCGATTTAGTTCGTTTTTTGAAAATATTGAAAAGCTAACTTTGAAAAATATAATGGAAGTTGTTGATGCTAATCCACAAAATACCAAGAATACTAATAATACGTTACCATCTTCACAGACTGTTTCATTGATGGGGACACCAAAATTGGAGGGTCCAACTGATGAAAAAGAAAAAGATGAAGAAATTGACCAAGTTGATACAACAACTACAGAGAATAATAATAATAATAATAATAATAATAATAATAATAACAGTGCTAATAATGTACCCACTGCTACAGCTCCAACAGCACAAATCAACTCAGCTACTAATTTTGGATCAGTACCACCAGCTGTTGAAAAGGTTTTGACAACTTCAATTTTTCTGATTGATGTCCCGGCTTATACAATGATACGAGGTCCACAGGTTCTAAAGGCAAAAGCGCCATTATTAAGATTTTGGAAAGTATTTGGTATGACTCCACAAAATGGTTTGAAAGATACATCACTGGTTTTATTTTCACCTAATGGGTTAGCTGAAAGTACATCAGCAAAATCATTTGTTGAATACGTGAAAAATACTTATGAAAGTTGTGGATTAGGTTCGATGACATTATTAGAAGATGCATCAAATAAAAATGGGGTAATACCATTTTATTGCAAAAACCAAAGTTTTGAAAGCGCCTTTGAATCATTAAGACTGGTTACAAGTGAATTTGGTAATAAGTTCTTAGAAATAAATGAAGATATACAGAATCTAATTATCATGATATCAACACCATTCCATCAAGTCTCAACATTAATACCATTTGTAAGGATCTTCAATGATTTAAAAGATGCAATCTTGAACACGAAATCAAAGATTAATATTCAATTGCAGATTGTTCAGAGTGACCAAATTAGTTCAAAAGATACTGTCATGATACCAACACAAGCTGAGATGGTTCGGTTGGCTATTAAATTATATGATGTTTGTATCACATCAGATGAAGATATCACAAATAAGGTTAAGACTGAAATTCAAAGAAATCAACCTGCATTTACATTATCACATATTCCAAATAAAATTAACTTCAAGTTTGATCCAACCCCATCAAAATCATTAATGGATGAAGATACGTTAATGCATATAGCATATTCAATATCTAATGATAAACGATGGTTAAGTGTTGCATGGACAGATCAATGGGGTGATGCATCAAAAGTTGAAGCATTTAGTCTCAGAGATAACTCATCAAAAAGACCTAGACCATTTGAACAAGTGTTTGGAGAGATTTGGGATAAAACAGTTGCATTGATGAATACTATCCCAGTTAAATGGAGAGTCGCATTAGCCAAAGTTGGTAAGTTAACAAAAGACGAATTAACAATTTGGACACAATTAGCTGAAGGTAGTAAAAATAAAGTAAACTTTTTCTACTGTTTAACTGTTGATATTAATCCAAGTTTAGTAATTACTGGTGATTATAATTTATTTCCACATGGTAAGTTTCAAAAAAATCATTCAAATAAAAGATTTAAAGGTGAAAATGGTACTCCAATTACTCCAAGAGTCGATGAATCTCCTGATACAACTTATAATAATACTCCACATGCAACTGATTCTTCGAATAATAATAATCCTGAACAAGATAATGTTATTGTTGAAGTGATGGATATAACTTATGGGATTATTATACCAAGTCAAATTGGTGTACCTGTTGTTAGTTTCAACAATGGACAAAAACAAATGAAACCCTTGATATCCGGGTATTTATTAAAACCTGGAATTTCAGGAGAGCAAGAACAACGATTAATGGAAATTACACTAGTGCATTGTCCAACTTCATTAGAAGGTTCTATGAAAAGTTTGTTGCAACATTATCGAAGATTGGCTTCATTAGGGGGTAATACTGGAGTTTCAGCAAATTCTTATACTATATTACCTTGGCACGTTGAAGCTGTTGATAAAATGCAACGAATATTGGTATGGATTGAATAGTTTGATGTAGTATTAGTTTCTTTATGTATTTTTATTTCTATTATTATTTACTTGTAGCTATCACCAAATAATATGGTTTAATGTACAAATACAATATTGTACAAACTTGCACAACGTTTTTGTAGTTGAGAAGCGCGCGGCTGATTGATGCAACAGCGGTTAGTAAAGTTTAACTCCCAAATTTTTCCAAGGAACGTAAAAGCAATAATTTTTCGCGTTTACACAAACTTTTTTTTTTTTTTTTTTTTTTCAACGTTTTTCAACTATTACAAATAAACCAAAGAAAGAGAAAAAAATATGATGCAGAGTATGAATATTGATTCATCTTCAGGTTCACAATCTACAACATCATCAAATACTCTTTCTACTGGCGCAACTAAATTAGATCAATTCGCGGAAGCATTGGAAAAACATCGATTTGATCAAAGTAGTAATGTTCTAGATTCATATCAAGCAATTGCCAGTGAATCTGCAAAAAATAGTTTTGATAATGAAGATCCGAGTGAATTCGAAAATTCTGAATTAGAAACCCGATTATGGTCATTAGTTAAAGATTTGTATGACTTTAGAAAAATGGCTAGTAGCGAATTTCAGCCAACAAAATTAAATACTAAAGAATTTTATAGTGATGCGGTAGTGCAAGAAGAATATCAACAACGTCACCCAAAATCTAGAGAATTATGGATTATTGTAGAGTGGCTGAGAAAATCGATTAAGGTCGGAGACGAACCAAAGGATTTAAGAGGTACTAAATGGATGTATACGAAGAATGAATTAAAGAAACTAAAATTGAATAGATATAGTAACATTAATGCACCAAAACAGTCAAGTATATTAGCACCAAGGCCAAGAGATGAATTAGTTTCACAATTAGATCCAGATGTTACTTTAAGAGAAACTGGTAGACATTTAGCAAAAGAAGATGAGGATTATGATTATTCATTATTTAGATATATTTTTGAATTAGTATTATCAGGAGAATTAGAAGAAGCAATGGAAGTTTGTGATAAAACTGGTAATTGGACTTTAAAATTAGCATTGAGAGGTTCGCATGGGTTTATTGATCCTGTAATTGACAGCCAACAATTAAATATTGATCAAAATGATCCAGTACAAGGTATTGAACAACAGGCATTATGGAGAAGAATGTGTTATGAATTAAGTAAACAATCAAATTTAAATAACTATGAGCGAGGGATTTATGGAGTTTTAAGTAGTGATTTGCAATCAGTTTTGGAACTTTGTGATACTTGGGAAAGTCAATTATTAGCATATCTATCACACATGTTAGCGGAGGATAGTGAGAAACCTCTAATAGAAGCAAATCGAATTGATCCAAAAATTTTATCGCATCTAGACGCACCGCATACAAAAATATCAATAACCATTTCGAAAGCATTAGATATTTTGGCACATTCTACTAACCCAGTTGTTAAAAAGCAATCCAAAAATTTATTAAGAAATTTAATTGGTGCTATTATCAATGATAAAGTTGATATTATTGTAGGCCAATTAGCAACAGAAATTCAACGATTAATTGACGCCAATTTATCACCATTAGCAAATACACCATGGATTATTAGAGTTGCTACTCATTTAATTTTATATTTACAATCACAAAATTTGAATTGTGGTAGTACAGAAGCAATAACAAGTGTTGTTCAAGCATATATTCAAATTTTATGTCATCAAGGTAAAGGGAATTTAGTACCATTATACGTATCATACTTACCAGATATGATAGCAGAATTATCATATTCTACTTTACTAGCGAATATTACCGATCATGAAGAAAGAAAGACGCATTTGGAATTGGGTAAAAAATATAATTTAGATATGGAAAATATTATTAGAAAGGCTGTTAAACATGTATTAAATGAACATGAAGAACTATATGAACCAAAAGCTACTGGTGTATTGGTACAAACTATTGAACCAACTGATGTTAGAATGTATAAATCTGTTGAATGGTTTATTAACGCAGGGCTGTATACAGATGCTATTAATGCAAATGTTTATTTATTTAGAAAATTTTTGAATTCAGGGAGAGTTAAAGCTGCAACTGAATTTGGTAATAAAATATCATTTTCTCAGTGTCTAAAAAATTATGATCTCAGAGTAGCTAGTGGATTGATAACCAATGCTATTACTGATAATGAACGAACAGAATTATTAGAATATGAAAAATTTATTAGATGCATGGATGATATTAATCAATGGAGTGAACACTATGAACAATTATTTGACAAATTACCAAATAAATTTGATCCTGTTTACAATTTACCTAGAGGGAAAGATGTTAGTAGTAGAACATGGTCAGCAGAAGGTAAAGACAAGGTTGAAAAAGTAATGGAATCAGTGTTTGATTTGTGTGAAAATTGGTTGATAAGTTTAATTGATACGGAAGAAATTATTGCCAAAATTCGAGCAACTTTTATTCCTCATTTATTATTAGAATTAACCAAGATTTTAATAGAAGCACAATCTATACATCCTAAATACTTGAGACATGCAGTCGAACTAGCTAATTATGTTGCAAGTGATGATACAAAACTTTATGAATATTTCAAAGATTCTGGTGTACTAGAGGCGTTTATTAAAAAAATCGCACAGGCTTTTACTGATGGGATTGCAGATGGTGAAACTGGAATTTATGATAAAAAAATTTAATAATTTATAATAGTACATAGTAACAAACTAATTTTTGAAGAATACTATCTATTCGTTTTTATTTTTAATTCAAAGCAGCAGCTTTTTCGTATAACAAATCAACAACACTACTCATATGTTTGACAGTTTCTAAAGCTTCATCATAGGTTTTATCACTGGTAGGCTCATCATAAATAAATAACCAACCACTGCCTTGATCTAAAACACCATAAAAGACTTTATCTAGAATCATTTGACTTAATTTTCCTTCAACTTGTCTAGTATCTAATCCAATTAGTTCAGCAACGTGACTAATTTCAACACATGAAAATGGTTCAATAACTTTAACTAAATTATGTTCTAATAAAGTATCATATAAAGAACTAAAATGTGATCTAATAAACAAATCGCTTGATAATTCAGTTTGATAAGTTTCCAAGACTTGTTCAAACTCTTTTAAACTTCGATTAGAATGAGCCTTTGCAATTGCTTTCATTGCATCAATATCTCTGCCAGCATATTTAGCAACAGTTTTATTGGTTAACAAAGTGTTCATATCATCAGTTAAGTTTAACATGATTTTTGATAATAATAAATATTTTAAAACTTGAATAGCTTGATCATCTTCTTGGCTTGCAAATCCATCAAATGCTTCATAAAAATATGAAAATGCAGTTTTATAATCTTTATCTTCAGCTTGTAAAATCCCACTCATTTTATCTAAACTTGCTTGCATTAATGGAGGACAATAAACAGCATTGGCACTGGTTCTTGCACTTGTTAATGAGGCTCTTGATTTAGCGATGTTTCTTAATGCATGATAAACTTTAGCTTCTAACAATTGTACCTCAACTAACATCATTTTATCATCTAATCGTTTCAATTCTTTCATCAAATTATTAATTAAATTAATTGCATCGTTATAATTTAGTTTACTAAAATATAATCCAATTAATCTAACTTGTAATTGTTGTCGTAAAAAGTTTCTCTTTTCATTAATTGCCCATTCAATGCAATCTTTAGTAGTTTTGATTTGAATATCAGTTGTATTAGGTAATTCTGCTAACATATCAATTAAATTTCTAATAATCTTAGCAGTCTTTGATTTAGCAAATTTACCCATAACAGTTCGTGATTCTTCAATTAACCCTGCCAATTCGTTAACTTTGCCATGCTTTTTGTACAAATCACCCAATTCATTCAAGGCATGTTCTTGTTCTTGAATTAACCGCTCGTTATTGCCACTTTCTGTCTCTAGGATTTCTCTATAAACCTGTTCTGCGCCTTGCAAGTTGTTTTGCTTGGTTAGTTCTCTAGCATTAATAAGTCTATCTGTGTCAATTCTATTCATCTTTTAATTATATTTTCAAAAATTGGTTTGTAATTGATGGTAATGATCTCAAATCAATTAAAATAGAGTTGATCGGTGTCGTCGTTTCTTCTTTTTTTTCTACTTTGTATTTTTATCTGTGATGCGAAAGTTTAGACGTTGGGAAGATTCACAAATCTTTATCTGCACTAATTATTTTGCGGCGACACGCGCGTTTTCAGATCCTTAAGCTTTACTAATATTGCCACCGGTGGGCCGACTCTTTATATAAATTATTTACGAATATTACGTAATCATATCGGAGTAGCTTGATTCAATCTACTTATAAGAGATACGTGTATTAGTATTGGTGGGATTTAAGTCTAATATATTTATTAGCTGCTATTAGTAATGATACTATATATCGGATGCTGATAATAAAATTTATGATAGTAAGTACATACTTATTTGTATATATTATATATAAATACGATTTTAAAACAATTTCAGGATAGAAAATTTCATAATCCATGGATCCCGCGAGCCTGATATATCTTTTCAGCCTAATCATCGATGTATGTTTCTAAGTTGAACATTCTCAAGGACAATACTCGATTCATTGCAGAATCATTTAGGCTTAAAAAATTCATTGCAACATGTGCAAATCCCATTGCTCAAAGATCTTCGTTCATTCGATTAAAGACGTTACATTCAAATATGTCTATTATAATAATCATAAACATTAAATGGACTTGAATAAAAAGGAGCTTAAGAATACATACATCAGGATATGTAATTTAATATCAAGTTTCCCTAGCAGCCGTTAATCTGGTGTTTATTTGTTTTGCAGATGTCAAGTCTAACTTGCCATTCCCAAATAAATGGTCCCCCATTTTATAGTTATCACAGCTTAAGAGGCTTGAACCAAATTCGGTCAGTTATGCGCCCGCAAACTTACGCTTGACAATTTTTTTGTGATCTTGAAATTTTTGTTTTTAATTTTTTTTCTCATTCTCTCTATTGAATAACCATACGACACGTCTCATTCCAGTAGCATAAAAACAAAAGATGTTTGCCAACACACAAAGTAGCTTCGGAAATAATGGGAATGCATCAACTTTTGGTGGTGGGTTATCATCGAGTAGAAGCACGTTTGGGCTGAGCTCACAAGCTCAAGGTAATAATCAATTATCTTTACAACCACAATCACAACAACAACAACAATCAGATTTATTTACTTCAAGTATTCAAAGTAATAACAATAGTTTACTAAACAGATCTACTAACAGTCCATTTAATAACAATAACAATTTTAATCCAGCATTAAGTCAGTTTCCTTCATTTAATAACAATCCTTCAACACCAGGTGGATTTAGGCCATTATCACATTCACAATCAACAATGAATTTAAATGCTTCGACATTTGATTCTCCTTCAGCAGCAGATACACCAAACTGGTCAAATAAACGGCATTTAGTTCGCCCAATGGGTGTTTCAGAACCAAAAGAAAAAGATTTCAATAATGATCGATTTAGAGAATCACGTGAAGCCCGAAAAAGCTCATTTTTCCAACCTGAAAGAACTACTCCAACTAGTAGACATAGCTCAATAGTTGCAGGTCATTCGCCAAATTCTAAAAGTTTGAAGCAATCTTTTGGGACACCAAAACCTAATGGATATAGAATGAGTAGTAATGTTGATTTAGAAGATTTACCACCAGTTCAAAGTATTGATGATCTTAAATTTCAACCGAGGGAGTATGATAATGTTAATGAAGATAATAAAAGTCGATATAGAAATATAGATGAAGAGTATGAAAAACAAGGTATCCAAGCTGAAAAAGAGGTTTATGTCAAAACCCCAAAATACGATGATGGAAATGCTGTTGTAGTTCATGGATATTCACCAGGATATGAATCTGCTGTTATTAAACATTATTCTAGGTTTGGTGAAATTTTAGAAAATTTTAGAGGTTTAAATATTTCTAATGATTTAAATTTACCAATCTATTCTGGCACCAATTGGATCAAATTAACTTATAGTGATAAAAAAGCAGCAGAACGTGCATTGGACGGTTCTTCTGCACCTATTATTGATGGTAGTATTATTATGTGTATGCCATGGGAATCTTTTAAACGTAGGTTATATGGTAATACACCAGAAGAAGAAGCAGAAAGAAAGAAAAGAAAAGAAGAAAAAGCACAAGATAATAACGGAATGGATATCGATCAACCAACTAATCGGTTATATCCAAATATAAGTAATGATACCCAAATGAACGAGAAGCGAATGTCAAGAACTGTTTCAATGCCGTCATTAAATAAAGCCAAAAGACTTCAAGTTCAAAATAGTAAAGGAATTTTTGCAGGTAAACAAAAAGTTCGTTTTGCACCATCTGTTGCTAATATCAAAGAAAAGACTGATGATGATAAAGATAAGGATAAGAGTAAAATGGGTTGGTTTGGTTGGACTACTAAACGTGCTCAGGAATTGGTGTTTGGGTGGGATGATTTGTAGAAAAACAATACTTTCTCTATTATTAAATTTTTATATAGATGCTTTGTAACGAATTCAGGTAAAAGTTTGTAATCTTTAATCGGTTCATATTCACACCCGCTAGGTATTCTTTTTACTGTATTTTATTTATATGCATGTTTTTACATATTGACAGTCCTTGGTGTAAATTTACTTGAACTTACTGAAGCCTGATATCAATTAAGTACTTATGCAACTTATTTAAATCGCACTGCGCTCAGATCGTATTGTACATAATTAGAGAATGAATAAACTCTAACCTGACAAATGTATATAGATAATTCTAAATAAATGCATATAAATTACTTTTTGCTTAATGGAGATTCATTAGGATCTCTTTGCCATGGTCGAATACTACTCTTTCTTTTACTACTAGGTCTTGGAGTTTGTTCAGTAGTATACCCTGCAGGGACCTGTCTACTCAAATTATTTAGACTTGCCCTATGCCTTAATGAGCTCATACTAGAACTTGGTCTAATTGGTGACATCCAAGGAGCTGAAGTGGTTGCATTGTTAAAACTAGGTTGTAGTTTTGGAGCTCTAAACTCGCGAACATCTCTTTCAATATATTTATTCCTTGGTGATGATGCAAAAACCTGAACTTCACCATCAGTTCCAACAGCAACATCTCTTTTCTTGGTGTAAATTGTTGATTGAACCACTTTTTTGTTATATTCTCCCATAACTTCGCTGTGCAAAATTACTCGATCTTTAGCTTGAGTTAAAAATTTATGAGTATATCCAAATAAATAAATTGATAATATAGGTATAACCATAATCAGGAAAAAAGAAAATGGGCAATAGATGATAGTAATTACATGTAAAGGTGAAAAGGTAGTTGCAAAATACAAATTAAATAATGGAGGTGTCCAAACTTTTAATCCCCATAATTGATTTTGATCATTATCTTCATCATCGTTATTATTCTTCCAAAAAAGCAGTTTTTTAACCGGTGAGAATGCTGATGATTCACTTTCATTTGGTTCATATCGAATCTTATTTGCCGATGGAGTTTCAGGAGCTTTGTTAATATCTCTTCCTAATAATGTGTATTTTCGACTCTTATGATAAACATAAATAGTATTTGTTAAGCAGAGGATCACTAAGATTAGAGTTAAGGTTGAAAATAATACTGTAAATAGTGGTCGTCGTTCAGGAACATTAAATAATTCTTTCGATGTCCTCGCTGTTCTTGAATCAAATAATTCATCTTCTATTTTGTGCTTCGTACTTAATGTTGAATATATTCGACAAAATAATAGTAATATACTTGATATAATTCCTGCTGGTACTGCAATAGGTATAGCTTTGGAATCCCAGTCGTATACTTCAATTGATTCGTTAACCGAAAGCCACAAGTCGAATGGCATCGATTTTAATCTTGATAATAATGGTTGTTTCCTAACAATCCTGTGTTTACCCATAGTTACTTTACCAATTATTAAACAACTGTAACTGTTAGAGAGCTTGTATGTTAGTAATTAAAGACTCAACTGAATTAGTAAGAAAATTAAGTTCTAAAGAAAAAAGTTGCAGGAGAAAAAAAAAAAAACACTGATTTATTTACGCGAAAAAAAAATTTAAACCTCCAAACAAAAAAGTTGATGGTTAAACTTTTTTTACTGTACACACTTAACTGAAAATAAGAAAACATCGCCATCTGATGGCAAAAAGAAGCACTTTAGTTTAAAAAATTCAGCATTTTGTAGACGGTTAGTAACATAACAGTATTAGCAAAATCCTAGTTATTCTACAAATATTACAGGGTCTGATGAAAATACATCCAATTGATACCACCCATATCCTGCCTCCATTCTCTCTAAAGTGGCCACATATAATACATTTTTCTTCAATTGGACACCATCCAAGTAAATACCAAATATTTTATCATTGAAAGTTTCGGTTGATGCTATCAACCTTCCACCTGACTCATAAATACTAACACGAAGGTTCGGCTTGTATAGAGCTTTTTCATTTGAAGTTTGCAAAGTATACAAATGGAAAACTGCATCTGTTTGTCTTTGAACTTGGAAATGAACATCTTGTCTATGTTTACCATCCCACCCATTAGAAATTGATCTGGTAAACTTAGATGAAAATTCGGATTTTAATAAGTCAACTTGACACTCATCATCATTACATGCAACTATTAATTGGAAATCGCCTTTATCATTTGCCGAATAGGTAGAGACAACTGCAGTATAACTCCCCGGTTCAATTACTCTGTTATTCTCTGCTGAGCATGCACCAATTACATATTGTTCGCTTGATGCTAATAAATTTTTGGTTTCACAGCCTCGAATTGGCTCGCCTCTACTCCAAAATACTTGAACATTTAAGGGGAACTTTGTATCACTAAATGCAAAAAATCCAGCTTTAGTTGGCTTTTTAAAAGTTACTTCAAATTGTGGGTTTTTACTATATGATGGTAAAGCCCATGAACCACCAGATGTATCAGTATCCCATTTACCATTTAATATTCTTTTAGTTGTGTATTGATCTTTAGCTCTTTTCAAATCAACTTTGGTATTTGAATAAGTCGCAAATGAATATTGAACCAATTTCATAGTACTTTGCACTTCCTGTGATTTAACAACTACCAAATAAGTACTATTAGCTGGAACATCTAATTTTAAAGTAATGTAAGAAGTATTAACACTTGGACTGTCAATAATAACAGGTGCAGTATGAGGTATCATCATTTTATGAGAGCTATTATAAACAATCAAATTCATATAACCCTGAAATTTCGGGCTTATGTATCGGCTAATATGAATTAAAACTTTGGTATCTTTTTTAGAGCTATTGGTGATAGTAAACTGTGGAGATTTAGTATAAGACTTTGAATTCATCATATCATCAACACTCCAAGTAAACTCTAAATTAGAATGATATTTATACATATTTGGATTCCAATTCAAATATAAACTTTCAAAATATATCCTAATAGTATCATAATCCATCCAAAAAGAGCCATTCTGAGGGTCATAATCAGGAATCGCAAATTTTGGTACCTCAGATTGATCTTTCCAAGGATTTCTTATCAAAACGAACCTCTCATTACCTATTTCTTTCATATCAACAATTGTATAATCGTGTACAGGTATTAAACCAATTTCTTGTCTAGCATCTAACCCAGTTCCAATACAAGCAATAAGATTCCCATCTTTCCAGTTTTCATACATCAATTCCCATGATTTTTTTAATGTAATTGTTGGATCTTGTCTTGGTGATGATAAATGGATATAAGAAGGAATCCATCCAGTAAATAAAAAAGTATCTAAACATGCATGTGACCCTTCAAAATTATATCCACCCATAACTTTCATGTATGCTTTTTCAAATAATGCCGGCCATAACATATTATTATTTGATTTTACAAACAAACTTCTATTATTTTTACTACATGGCAAATAATCATCTAGTACAACTCTTCGATCTGTACCATTAAAATGCAACTTAACATGATATTTCCCATTATCTGATTGACCCCATGGAAATAGTCTATGCTTTAATATTGATTTACCTGTCCTTTTCTCGTAGCTTGATATTGATAATAACGACGCTACTACTGAACAATCCTGTAGTGAATCTTGATACAATAATGTGTCATGCTCAAACCAATTTATACTATCACCTATTGCATCTATTGGTCTAGCCCATCTACTAAATAATTCCTGTTGTTTTGAAGATAAATCTAGCATCCCATCAGGATCTTTGAATTCTTCATCACCTTTAAACTCATCCTCTATAGGGTCATTATCTTCACCCCATGGAAAAAAAACACCATGTGGGGTTTTACTACCCATATATAACAGCTTTTCACCATGAGTCAATATTGAATCCTTATTTTTTATCTTTCTAGCCAAATCATAAGTATCATTCATATACTTAATTGTTAAAGCTCTATCATTTGGTGACACATTATCACAAGCTAAGCTTAATTTTTGTAATGATTGTAAAACATCATCAACTGCGTTTTTATGATCACTCAATGATGATCTATACAGGGCCCTTGATTTTAAAAATCGTGCCTCATCTAACTCCATCGTGTTGTATGCATCAAGGTATCAATGCAACTGTGGGAGGAGGAAAAGATAAAAAATACAATACAAATGTTTATCAAACAATAAAGAAACGTTATAGAACAAGCGCCGCCTATCATGTTCTTTTTGCGCCGCAAATTACTAACAGCATTTTTACACTCAAATTCATAGTTTAAATTGAAATTTGGGACCAAAAAGGAATAAAAAAGCGTGCTGAAAATCGAGCGCGCCAAACACGAAAGTAAATTTTGGAGATGTCCAATTTAGGATGGAACAATGTCCATATTGCACTACAGATTAATGGCTGCATAACTACTAACAAGTAGCTATTTGTAAATAAAATCACAGAACCTCAAATGGATGACAGTCAATAAATAGTGGAAAAGTATGAACTATAAAAAAAAAGCGATTAGCATGTCAAGGATACAAAGTACCATCAGACAAATTCGTCAGATTCAAGAATTAAGGGAATCGCATTCAAACCAGTCCACAGCGAGTGCAATGTCAAGAGTTAAAATAGATTTACCTTTAGTTGTTGATCAATATGAATCACCGACTAGTGAAATTCAACATGAAACAGAATCAGAAATTATTCCGTTTTTCGAACAAGCATTAGAGGAAGATTTTCAACTGAAAAGAGAAAAACATTTTAAATTTTGTAGAAATTTATTGGAAACATTACCATTCCAATTCAGAGTATTAGATGCCTCAAGGCCATGGATGGTATATTGGTGTGCAAATGCATTATTGTTATTAGGAGATGATATTGAAGATTTAAAACCAAGAATCTCATCATCCATCTTATCATGTCAAACTCCAAATGGTGGAATTGCTGGTGGGCATGGACAATTGCCTCACTTAGCACCAACCTACGCAGGTATTACATCATTAGCATTAACTGGGGATCCAGAAACATGGTCAAAAGTAGATAGAAAAGGAATGTACAAGTTTTTGATGTCAATAAAAAATCCAGATGGTAGTTTTACTATGCATAGAAATGGTGAGTATGACATTAGAGCAAGTTATTGTGCATTAGCAACTGCAAGTTTATTAGACATTTTAACGCCAGAATTAGTGGAAAATTGTTTAGAGTTTATTTTAAACTGCCAAACTTATGAAGGTGGGTTCAGCGCTATTCCAGGTACAGAAGCTCATGGTGGGTATGCTTTTTGTGCATTAGCTGCTTTATGTATTTTAGGTCCTCCAAAAGAAACAATTAATAAATTAAATGTACCAAAGTTGATCAAATGGTTAAGTTTGAGACAGCTACCAATTGAAAAAGGTTTTAGTGGTCGGACTAATAAACTGGTTGATGGGTGTTATAGTCATTGGGTCGGTGGATGTTGGGCGTTGCTAGAATCTGCATTAGATAATTGTTACTGTTTATGGGATAGAAAAGGGTTAATTAATTATACTACATTGTGTTGTCAAGGGGATAAAGGGGGGCTGAGAGATAAACCAGGTAAAAGCCCTGATGGATATCATACTAATTATACTTTGAGTGGCCTTTCAGGTGCTCAATATGTTTACTCTTATGACTATGATAAAGATAAAAAGTTGGGCCAGCATAGTTTCAATTGGACCTCAAAGCCTTTCAACTTTGAAGAAAATGAAAATATATTTGTGGATTTTGTTAAACCTATTAATCCTGTTCATGTTGTACCTGAAGGTTTTGCAGAAAAAATGCATCAATATTTTGTTGATCGGGGTTCAATTAATTAGGGCTTAGCTTTTCTATTACAAAAAAAACAATATATCGATAACAGAGAATAAATAGATAATATAAAAATTTTAGTAATTAATCAAGATTTCTGTTCAAATTAGTCTTTAAGGTTTCTATACTAATGGGATTATAATGGTAAGATTAACATATAATAATAGATATTCTTTTCAGGAACAAAAAATGCAATAAAAAGCAGTTCCCTATAATAATATACATATATATATATGTTATAATTATTGTGAAAAATACATTTAATTTTTGATTTAATTAAGGTTAACTTTAGAGTGATTACTTCGTCTTTTTATCAAAGAACTAATCATGCATCCCATCGATATATGCATTGCTGTCAGTGTATATTTATTTTTACTCAGTTACTTCTATAGCTATGTAATAAAATTCTCTAGTTCTATTAATTTTAATACTACGCCGATAGCAACTGCTATATTATGATGCATGTGTATACAAGTTCAAATATATTACCAGTAGTTGTGAGGCTCATGCGCATATGGATTTTGGTAATAGCTATAGGAGTCTTAGGCTGCACAATTTGTTTAAAAAAAAAAGATTAAGTTCTCAGCTTTAAGTCCCATTTTGTAACTTGTTCAACTGGTTTGCATTGATGATTATACATGTAGGATATATTCAAATCGCGATCTTCGGATTAATTATAATTAATGTTATATTTGGTGGGATGATGTCTATTATGATAATTTCAAACTCCGGTATATCAGTCATACAACCGTGTGTAAAAGCGCATATGCTTTATTCTGTCTTCTTTAACTGTAAAGGAAATTATACAGTCTAATGAGTACCCCGAAACCACCATTTAGTCAATTGATGCTATCCAACCATAGCTATAAACCAATACACATTGAAAGTGTAGCGCATATATTGTTTTCTCCAAAAATTTTCAAGAAACAAGATTATTAGTTACTTTCCGTATACATGCATCCATGATAATAGCCATAAATATACTTTGAATATTGAATACTTAATAGTTTATAAAAACTTGAACTTAACAGGTACCTATTACCATTTGAGTAGAATTATAGTTATAAATCTTGTTAATCTTTTATGATGAAACCCTTAGAACTCTTAGTTGTTTTAAAATAATTAAGATCTTCGAAAATCATTGGGTCCGGGTACCGTTGATGAGAGGGGTTTTTGAACTCACTTATCAATTTGTTCAAAAAGGATTGATACAGCAAAATATTAATTGATTTTATTTGAATTAATGCTACTGACACATCCTTTAAGCTCTAATATCGGTGTTATTATACTAGAAAAGTCCTCACTCGGATCGATATTTTGTATCTCCTCCTGGCATTACCCTTTAACTGCATGCATCCATACCACACGCGCGCCACTTGTACTTGTACATTTTAAGGTCATTTGAAGCTTGGATAAATTACACGTATACAGCTGGCGTGTTTTTAACCGCGTTTGGGCGTGAAAAAGGAGGTTATAAAAACGGTGGATCGGTTACACCCCTCACCTTAGTGATTAAATTCGCACCGATATGTTTGAGCCACAGTGGATCGTCTATTGGGGTGAAACGTCTCCACTTATAAGTTACACCATTACTTCTGGAGTATTGGTAAATATATCAATTGCTTTACATAATTTTACTTCGAACAGACAAACCAAAGAATAATATACCTCAGTTGGGCCGGAAGAAGTTGACTTAATTACAGATTTAATATCATGATATATATATGATCAGTGCATTGGGTACAGAACTTGCACAATTCCAACCACGAAACCTAAATATAATAACTAATGATTAAGAAAAAACCTTGAAGCATGAGTTAAATTATATAATTAATTATATCTGTATAAATTCTTATCCAGTCATCAGTGTTATTATGTTCCGTTGGCCAACTTTTTTGGTATTGCATAAATTGGTACGAAGCTACGAACTTAATCAATTACCTGCTTCATGATATTCAAAGAAAAAATTACAACGAATTACCTGATAATTTAACTTTTTATTTTTCGCTGGTGAAACAAAAACAAGAAAAAGAACTTTAACTTTCCGATATTATATACTGGTTCAAATATGAAACAGAGATCTATGAGATATACCATGGTATATTTGTAGGTTATTTTAGCTATAGGAAGACTTTAAGTACAATAACGGTACTGTTTAAAATTGGTTAGCTTTGCTTTGTCCATTCAATACTGAGTCAAATATTATTAACATTAAATATTTCTAAAAGAAGCTTATTAACAAGGCCGATATATATATTTATGTAGGTACAATAGCTAGTACTAGTGCAATGGAGCTCCAGATTTGTAGGTGAATTAAAGCATTCAAGTATTTGTTAACATATATAAATTTCCAATTGAAATAATACTATATCGACCAAAATAAGATCAGATTCGTTGAGAGCCGAGGGTCTTGTTCGAAATTTTTAAAACCTGAGCTTTTATTCTTGTTTAAGACTGGCTAGTCTCAGTCTTTCTATAAACACTTTCAGATTTCGAGTTCAAGGGTCCGACACCATATATTCTTTGAATTGAAATACATATATGATTATTGGAGGAAGTCGACCTATAATTTTAGCTTTCAATTTAAATTAGTAGCCAATATAAATTGCTTAGCTAGGGTGGGCTGGGTCCTATTCACTAATTACCGCTGTATTCTACATATGTATTTCAAAGTTAGAACTACTCTGGAATATTTGTTTGAGATATATACATATGAGAACCTGAGATAAAAATTAAGCTATACTATATATATTAATTGTGGCAGTGTTCTGATTGGATTAAATCTACACAATCGCCAAATACCAATTCAAATTATAATTATATTTAATGGTAAACATGGTGCATAAAGCTTTAAACTCATCCAGGAAGCTCATTCTCCCAATGTTTAATTCTTACCCCACTATTCCATCCCCGCATAACTTTATGCATGATGCCATTGATTACCAGGCATAACAAGGTTGATAAGACTTCTTAAACGATTTGTACCACTGAGTTTTCAATAACTGCATAGCATGGAATTCATAATCTGGCTAGATTAGAGAACATAATATTCTACCAACTATATCTATATCACACTTTGGCATGATTTTACTTCGTGAACACTGGATGCTTTTTATAGCTAAAGTCATATGAACTTCGGGTGGTGTTATTTCACCCCAATGGCATACTTGATATTTATATAAAAGTTTTTTCAAACACATGCTTATAATACGGAAAATATAGATCGAAGTTTAATATAAAGCATCTTTTCAGAGTTACGATCTTAGTGTGCTCAATATAAAACTTGAATTCCATGGTGCGCTCAATAAAGTAATTTTGAAGTAGAGAGAGTTCTTAAGAAAAACGTATACTTGGCACCTGCAACTGTTAGAAGATTTTGTCGTTTATAAATGAAATTACCATGGAGTCCTAAAAGTATACATATATATAAAATGGATTTTAAAGTTTGAGCGTGTGTTTACTTTTTTTTTTTATATGGAAGGTTTCATTTTTTTAAAATTGGGGTAACACCGATCGTGAAATGGAATTTAAAAATTAAATTCAAGTCGGATGTTTAAAATTTTCTGATGGGGTTTTCTAACATTTGGATAGCTTCGATATTCTAATATCCTAACTTGCATATCTTCTATAGATCTTTTGAGCAGTCCCTTATTTGGGTGCAGTATCTTAGATTGATCGGATTTAAAAATTAACAGATATCGAGGTGATGCTACCACCTGCAGAGAGTGTAAACTCGTATTGCCTTACATGGCATTAGATTAGAGCACACGTTTAGTTTCTTTTTCGTTAAAGAATATATAGCTGGACAAATGAGTATTATTTTTAAAATTTACAAGCTATAGTATCTGCCATGGTTACTTATTTGGTTCCTATTGTAATGCAATAAGGTGTATCCGAGTAGAAAGTTAAACACATAAACGTAATAATATAGATATATCCGAAGAATCATCTACCAGACTTTTAACAATAAGGCTAAATTCTTTTTCTACTCTGTTTTATCCATCTAGCAATAGTATTTGCAAAACAGTCCACTTCTTCTGTAAATAGTATCGCACTTTCAAAAAACATAAAATGATTATCAATTTCTTATAAAAGTACTCTTGTTTCTTTTATATTTTTAAAAACTTATCGAATAATCAATATTTTTAACGAATTACACAAAGTTATTCATTACATTTTTTTTTTTTCAATATTTTAAGTTTAACTAGTAATTAATAGTTAATTATGAGAATAGATTTATTTGCGGTCAGTGTACTCTTGGGTGTTTGCACCAATGCCGCAACTGTTGCTGAAAACCAAAGTCCTGCAGTTGACAAAAGCTCTGATGGGAATCTAGCTGTTAGTCCAGAATATTTTCCATCACCAGTTTTAGGTAGAGAGCCAGCTTTAGATAAGAAGTGGCAGAAAGCAATTGAAAAAGCTATTAAAGTAGTTGATAGTATGACCACGGTTGAAAAAGTCAATTTAACTAATGGCATCGGATTTAGAAATGGTAAATGTTCTGGTACCACAGGTTCTGTTGATAGATTGGGTATTCCAGGAATTTGTGTTCAAGACGGACCATTGGGTGTTGGTGGTACTGATTTTATTACTTCATATCCACCAGGATTAAGCGTTGGGACATCATTCAATAAAAAGTTAGCTAAGGAAAGAGCTGGAGCAATAGGTAAAGAATTTGTTGCTAAAGGAGCACATGTTATGCTAGGACCTTGTATTGGCCCAATTGGTACAAGGGCTTTGGGTGGTAGAAACTGGGAAGGATTTGGTTCTGATGCTTATCTACAAGGTATTCTGGGTATGTATAACTATTTTCTTATGAAGATTTTAATGAATTGAGAATGGCTAACATAAAATAGGTGCTATTACTGTTAAAGGTGTTCAAGATCAAGGTATTATTGCAAATATTAAACATCTAGTTGGCAATGAACAAGAAAAATTCCGAAATGTTGCATATGGCAAACAATTAGGGTATCCAGACTTTAAGGCACCTTTAAGTTCAAACATTGATGATAGGACTATGCACGAATTGTATTTATGGCCATTCGCAGATGCCATTAGGGCAGGCGCTGCATCAATTATGTGTTCATATAATCATGTTAATAACACTTATGGTTGCGGCAATTCCAAGATTATGAATGGGTTAGCTAAAGATGAATTAGGTTTCCCGGGGTTTTTTATGAGTGATTGGGGTGCAACTCATAGTACAGATTCTGTTGTTGCAGGTTTAGATATGAATATGCCAGGTGAAGGTGTTATTGGAGATGGTACATGGTCATACGTTGGTCCAAATATTACTTCTTTGGTTAAAGAAGGTAAAATCCCAATGGAACGATTAAATGATATGGCTACTAGGATTTTGGCTGCTTGGTATTATGTTGGTACTGATAAACTATACGAAGATGGTAAAGCTAGACCAAATTATAGTATTTTCAGTGATTCTGATGAAGGATATTTATACGGTGATGAAGACTTTGCTCTATTAAATGAACATGTTAATGCAATGACCAAAGAATCAAAAAAAGCCGCACATCAAGGTGCATTAGAATCATTTGTATTATTGAAAAATAATCATAATACTTTACCCTTCAAACAAAAGAAAAAGAAAACACCAAGAAAAGTTGCAATTTTAGGTAAGGGAGCATTCCCCAATCCCGATGGTTTAAATTTCCCATCCCAAATGGCTTCAAATGGTGCTTTATTTACTGGCTGGGGTTCTGGCGCCGTTCAAATGACTTATGGAGAATCTCCCTATGAATCTTTACAAGCAAGATGCATTGAAGAAGGGATACAAGTTGCTGGTTCTACTGGTGAAAATGATGTTTGGCTAAATGAAACTGAATTTGCCGCTACTGCCTATGCAAAGATGGCAACTATTTCTAATGTCAATTTATTATTCGGTCTCAGTAATTCTGGTGAAGAATTTAGTCGAGTTGGTAACAACAGTAATGGCGATCGAGCCAATTACACCTGCTGGCATGCATTTGATGAATTGGTTGCAAAAACTGTTAAATTGAACAAGAACAATGTTATTATTACAACCACTGTTGGTCCAATTGATATGAATAAATGGATTGATCATGAAAATGTTACTGCAGTTTTATTGAATACGCCAACAGGTCAAGATTTTGGTTCTGCTGTTACTGAAATTTTGTTTGGTGATGAAACTCCATCTGGTAAATTACCTTTTACTATTGCAAAAGATAATAAAGACTATATTCCATTATTAGAAGAATGGGACGATCAAACTGTTCCACCACAACAAGATTTCACTGAAGGTGTGTTTATCGATTATAAACATTTTGATAAAAATGATTTGAAACCGAGATATGAATTTGGCTTTGGAGGTAGTTATAGCGAATGGAAATTTAGTGATTTAAAGATTAAAGAAGTTAAAGTTCCACCAAAAGAATTTTCTAAAGCTAAAAAATTGAATGATGCACCTAAAAGAAAAGAAGAAGTTGATGATGTTACACAACCAAAAGATTTTAAAGCATTCAAGAGTGTCATTTATAATTGGATTGGTAAAGATTTCAAGCAAACTACTTATGAAGCACCAAAAGGATCTTTAGATAAGCAACGGTTTGAAAGTGAGTTCCCAACTGCATCTGGTAATATTGGCGGTAATGATGAATTATGGGAAGTTGCTTATAAAGTTCGAGCCAAGGTTCATAATAAGGGCCCTTATAGAGGTAAGCAAGTTGCTCAATTGTATGTTGGTATTCCAAGTACTAAAGAGATTGAAACTCCAATTAGACAATTGAGAGGGTTTGAAAAAGTTGATGTTGCTGTCAATAAATCTGAAAAAGTTGAATTTGATTTATTAATGAGAGATTTGGCTGTTTGGGATGTTGTTAGCCAAGGATGGATTATTCCAAGAGGTGAATATAAGATTTATGTCGGTAAATCATCTCGAGATTTGGAATTGAAGGGAAGTATTAAGATTTAGTAATTTTTGATTGTTTTTTTGATGGTTTTTTCTTAGTGTGTGTACTCATATCTTTACTTTATAATTTTTTCTGTGATTGATTTATTGAATATAGTTAATAGTTTCTATTTTTATGAAAACGACCGACTTATTTTGGCTCTAAATTTTGTCGAGCTGAGAGAAAGCCACATCTTATGTGGCTGGATGATGTGGCGCATCGATCTGGATCCGGATGCTTTCTATCCCTTTAACTTATAGTATCCGGATATATTATTCCCAACGTTACCAGGTACTTAATTAATCTTCCATCAAATTCGAGAGTTACCCGGGCTTTCCATTTAAAGCCCCCGCTTAAATCCAACGCGCGCCAATATGAGCACAATGTGACACCTAAACAGCGACAACACAGCAGCAAATTACAATGCTATGGATCGTTAATACTTTCAATCTCTCACATTCACTTTTTTTTTTTTTAACTACTACTTTTTTTATATTATAACTTTCCAAATAATTTTTATAGCATGGCCGACCTTACGACAGAGAATACACAGCTTTTAGATCAATTCATAGATATTACAAATTGGGATAAAGACCGTGATTTGGCTATAAGGTTATTAGAAAGTAGTAATTGGAATTTAGAGACTGCAGTGGCGCTCCATTTCGAAGGAGGCATTGAAAACTTAACAAATCAAACTCAACAACCATCGCCATTTTCAAACAATAGTAATAGTCCTCGTGCAAGTACGGATAATAGAAGAAGAGAAGTACTACAAGGTACATTATTAGACGAAATTAACAATCATAGGGAACAACAAGACTTAGCACCAAGAATCAACCCCAATCCAACTATTTATTCACCCAGAGACTCGGGATTTTCAATCATTCAAACAGTATTATTTGCACCATTCAATATTGGGTTAAAGCTTTTCAATACATTTATTTATTGGCTGTCTATGATATTTCCGTTCTTACCAAGACTAACAGGTTATTATCCAGCAAATAGACAAGCTACAAGAACAAGTGAAGCAATGAATAATCCGAAAAATATTTCTTTAAGATATATTCGAAATTTTGAAGAACGTTATGGAGAGAATGAAATACCATTTTTTGAAGGAGGTTATACAGATGCATTAGAATATGCAAAAAAAGAATTAAAGTATTTAATTATCGTTTTGAGCAGTAATGAGAATGATTTAACTGATGAATTTAATAGAGGTGTTATGTTGAACAACCATATGCTCACATTATTTAAAAGAGATGAATTTGTTTTGTGGTGTGGTGATGTTAAAGAAAGTGAAAGTTATCAAGTTGCTAATGGCTTAGATGTTACTAAATTTCCTTTTGTTGGGCTAATTGCACCAGCTCCAAAGACTCCAACTAGTAATTTAGTAGTTATGACTGTTTTGACAAGAATAAGTGGGAAAATGGATTGGCAATATGTTCAGTCAACAATTGAAGAAAAAAAAGAGGAACATCAACCAAAATTAATGGCATTAGTATTAGATAAACAAGAAAGAGATCTAGATCGTCAATTAAGAGAAGAGCAAGCATCTGCATATGAACGAAGTTTGCGACAAGATCAAGAACGAGAAGCACAAGCTAGAAGAGAAAGAGAGGAAAAAGAAAGACTAGAAAGACAGGCTAGAGAAGCAGAAGAGTTAAAAGAATTAACAGCTAGAAAGCGAGAACTGTGGAAGAAATGGAGATTAGGACAATTAATTGAAGAGCCAAAAGAAGGCAATCTAGCAAGAGTTGGATTAAGATTACAAACTGGTGAAAGAGTTGTGCGAAAATTCCCAAAAGATTGTAAAATTGAAGAAATTTATGCATTTGTCGAATGTTATGATTTGATTAAGAGTGGTGAATCATCTTTAGAAACCAAGCCAGAAAATTATGAGCATGATTATACATTTGAGTTAGTCAGCCCAATGCCTCGTAAAGTTTTGAGTGATATGGATATGTTGGTTATTGATGAAAAGACTATATATCCGAATGGTAGTTTGGTCGTTGAAATTAAAGACGACCCAGAAGATGAATAATTAATAGATTTTAAAGTATATGAATTTATTTTAGTATATAGATGCATTTGCATGTTAACATTGTATCTTTTTTTTTTTTTTTTTTTTTTTTAATTTATAGCTTTTCTGTCGTAATATTTATTTTTCAGTAGTCACTTATCAGATAAATCTTCGTACAGTGCATAGCTTTAAGCTCGCCCTGTCTTAACCTCCCAGTCTGAAATTTGTGGTGCTTGAAAATTTCCACATCACCAAATTTTAACACCTAACAATATTAACTTATAGATATAGACAGAATCATTATCAATGAGTCGCAGTACAAACGAAGAGTTTCTAACACGTCTAGGCGAATTGTTTAAACAAAGCAATGAGTCTGGGTCAGTGTTTTTAACACAAAAACGGCGTATGTTTTCGCAATAGTTGAATTATAACTAACAATCCAAATAGTAACTGAACAAAATGAAGCCAAAGAAGAAGGTGAACCGTTTGCATTGTTGTTTAGAGCTACAGATGGTAAAGCAGATAAAAGGAAGAAAGTTAAACTATCGACAGTTGTCAAAACCTCAGATTTAGATGGGTTCTGGGTTAAATATACTGAAGTTGTAAAACTTGGAATGGGTGGGCTACGTAAGAAAGATAAGAAAAAAAAGAAGACCAAAAAATAAATATATGTGTATTTATTGGTTTAATATTTTTGTATTTATTCAATATTTAATGAAATTCAGGTTATTCTAATGATTATTATCTGATATATGAAATTTCTGTTTTTGTTATATTCTGTGTTTTAGGATGGGAAGGTAAAATCATTACTTCGAGCTTGATAACAGAATATCATTAAATAATTAAGTCGAATGAGAGTTTCGTTTACCATCTTATTTTGATATGAATATGAAAACTTCAATGCTTGCATATGTATCCGGATTATTGGTTTAAAGATTAATATGGTACTTAATACATTTCTTCACTGTAGACTCGGATTCCTACACGGATATGTGACAATAGAGTGCTTATTACAATTGGGCTGAATGTGTTGTAGGGCAAATAGAATCCCCTTTACCAATATAATTAATCATACAGTGTATAGCTAGTGATAATAACTGCATTCTCCAGAGCATATGTATATATATCTAATTTTAAGATATTGATAACATAAGAGCTCCATGCAGCTACACCTTACTCCATCAATATGTCATGAATGAACAAATAATCGCTACGTATTAGAAGTATAAAATATATCTAGAGCTTTAAAAGCTAAGCTGACTTAAGATCCATAATTAAGAATTGATTGGTGTGCTATAGATCAATTAATCCCCATATATGATATACCTATCGTCCATGGATGGAGCTATTAACTGGAAATCATACTATAGATGGATATATCTAGTATTAGCTAGTGCAGGATTTGGATATATTATAACACGCTGGCGGGGGTCATCATAAGTTCAGTTTAAGGACCACATCTTGGTGTCTCATTTATATATATATATTATAGATTAATAACATATGAATTAATCTTATATATAAATTCATCTCGGATCTATAGTGGTTAATTAAAATCAGATTTATAAATACATATGTAGTGCATGAATTAATTTGATATTTCAAATATTTTGGACGTGCTGTGTGCAAAATATATAAATCAGAATGAATTCTAGAGCTTAATTATTTATAACCTATAGTATATATTAAAAAAATATATGCATGTTATCTTCACGTTCAATTTTAATTAGCATAATTGAAGATTTAAAGACAGGCTCACATATATTATACATGTACAAATTCAATTGCCTTAAGTAGAGCAACTGAGGTATACACAACTTTGTAGGTGTACGATTAATCAAGTAATTAATCAGTTATGTATATAATAATAAACGGCTTTATCTCGAGCACTTGCAAACTAACTGATCGATGTACCCATATTGAAGCTAACAGGCATGTCAAAGTTTAACCTAGACCATGGCAGTTAACGTGCGCGACAGAAGATTGATTTTAGTTATATGAAGTCGACCAATATGGATGTAGGTGATTATTAATATGTGATAATCTCAAAAAATTTACCACTGCAGGTACCAAATGGTTGTCGTGATTATGGAATTGATCTAATATGATATATATGGTGGCAGCAGCTGGTATCCTCTCAATGCTACTCTGTGGGTTAACAATTGAGGTGCCAATATTTTTATTATGGATATCCGATCGATATCCCATCTTGAATATCATACATTTGAACTGTCTCAGAACAGTTTGGTGTCGATCCTTGCACCGTTATAGGGTCAAAAATTCACCGTTCGGAGTCCTGGACAAGGTTCCACATAAAGTTGCATCTACCATGGTACGCAATGAAAGCCCTGAATGATTACAATATCCTGCTATGATTCTGCTAGTAATAATATCTTGATGACAGAATGCTGAAATATCAACGAATATACCTTATAATCCATGAAACAAATACTAATTTACAATATTGTAATTAGCTAGAATTTTTAAGCTGGTCGCTCATTATCAAGATGATAGTTATGGATATGCTACATATCATAATATTCCGTGATAACTCTTTTGAGTCATAGTATCACAGCGCAATTCATCATTAATTGATATGGCTGATTACAGCAATTTTTAGCAATGCTTATCGAGAAATTATACCACTCAAGCGTTATTAAAAGTCTCAGCAGTAAAACAGAATCGACCTAAAATCTAACGGTCCTTAACACGGGGTTGTGCGCTGGGCTGCGTTATTATTCACGCTTAAATCTCACGCGCAATGTACCTGTGCTCTCAGACATTTTTCACAAAAAAAAGTATAAATATTTCGATGCCCCCACATTAATAGACTCAATAGACTCTCGTTTTTACTTCAAAAAGAATTCGCTCTTATATCTTTAACATTCAAAAATCCAATATAATATAGAAAGGAAAGGATAGAAGAATGTCATACAAAAGAACCATAGCTTTGATTTCGTGTTTTATCGCGTCTTCGGCATGTGGTACAATTTATTTATATTCAGCATATAGTACACAATTAGCAGATAGACTGGATCTGACAGCTACCGAATCATCCATTGTTGGTATGTCCGGTCCAGTTGGGGTTGCATTATTGGCATTTTTTGCAGGTTATATTGTGGATAAATATGGCCCTCTATTGCCAAGTTGTTTGGGTACTGTTGGGTTATTAGTAGGGTACTCTACTTTGTATCATTGTTATGTTTATCAGATCAAATTAGTTTCTTTATTATGCATTTCTTTAACATTGGCTGGCTTTGGTAGCTCTTTAGTATATTCAGCATGTGTCAAAACATGTGCATTAAACTTTCCAAAAATCAGAGGCACAGCTGTCAGTATTCCGATGAGTGCCTTTGGGTTGAGTGCATTTATGTTTAGTACAATCAGTGGTGAATATTTTAATGATGATACTCAAGATTTTTTGAGGTTTTTGAGTATTGCAACAACAGCGTTGTGCTTTTTCAATATCCCGTTCATCCAAGTTCACCCAGTCGAAGAAGAACGAGATGATGAACGGCAACCATTGCTTAATAATAATAATAATGAAGAGGATCTAGAAGAAGCTAGACAAGATATAAATAAAGATTTAGCATCTGATAGTATTACACATTCATATATGCAGGAAGATGAAGTTGGTGGGTTAAGTTTACTAAAAAGATTAAGGTTTTGGCAACATTTTGTTATGCTCGGATTAGTTTCAGGTAGTGGTCAAATGTATATTTACTGTGTTGGATATATTGTAAGATCATTAATGTTAGATCCATCCACTGCTCCTTCTACTCCATCCGAGATTCAAAAGAATCAAGCTTTACAAGTGGCTATCATCTCGTTGACAAATTTTGCAGGTAGATTATCAGCAGGAATGTTATCCGATTATTTAAAACGAGTTTACGGTTGTCAGAGATTATGGATCGTTTACATTTCATTAGTTTTTATGGCTGTTGGTAATTTAATGGCTGTTGTTAATAAAAATGAAGATCATTTATGGATTGTTAGTGCATTGTTAGGTAGTGCATATGGTGCATGCTATGGTGTTTATCCAACAATTATCAGTGAATCATTTGGTATGAAATTTTTTAGTCAAAACTGGGGTATGTTATCAATTTGTCAAGTTGTTGGTTCTTACTTATTCTCATTAATGTTTGGTAAAGTTTATGACTCAAATACTCCAGAAGGAGCTAAGTTATGTTTAAAAGGAGGTGGATGTTATAGAACTAGTTTTGTTGTTTCCTTGCTATTGAATGGGGTCAGCGCGTTCTATCTAATTTACATTATTTATTCAAATTATAAAAGAAATCAACGACGATATAGTCGAGCAGTAGCTAGAAGAATTTTGGAAACTGAAAATAGATCTTAGAACATTTATACTAATTTTTAATCAATATTTTAGAAAAATTATGATTCTTCTTTGTGAATTTTATGCTTTATTTTTTAATAAATTATACATAAGAGAAAACCAGCCATGCTACAGAATATATAAATTACTGAAAAAGAAAGAAAAAAATTGAAATTTGAATAGATCTTTTTTCTTTTTGAAATAAGTTAGTAGATTTTTTTATAATATATATATATATATATTTTGGAATTTGTTTACCAAGTACCACTATCTTCTGGTGGATTATCATATTCATTATTGTGGTTATTACTATCATTATCATTACCATTATTGTAATTGCTATCATTCATATCATAATCATCATTAACATTATTATTATCATTATTACCTGAATAATTATCATCTCTTGGTGAATATGAATTTCTTGGTGGTGGAGTTCTAGATCTGGATCTTGATCTTGATCGTGCTGGTGTGATGGATCTACTTCGACTTCTACCATTTCGTGGCGGTGGACTTCTTGAATCATCTCTTCTTCTTGAATCAAATCTTCCACCTCTTCTACTACTGAACCGATCACCTCGGCCACCTCTTGGGCCACCTCTACCACCTCTTGGACCACCTCGATCTCTGAAACTTCTTGGACCTTGAGGTGCTGGTCTTGGATCCTCTTTCAACGTAACAGTATTACCTCTAAATTCTTTACCTTCTAATTTATCCATTGCTATGTTCATTTCATCCCTACTACCAAATTCCAAAATACCTGTACCATCATTTTTTCTACAATTTGCATATGTAACCACAACATCACTAGTTCTTGCAAAATCTTTCAAATCCTGCCATACTGTGTCCTCTGGTAAATTACTGACAATTAAACGGTATTGTCCACTTGTACTTGCTCTAAATCCTCTATCTCTCTCTCGATAATCATTTCTCCGCCCACCATATCTATCATCTTCATATCGATCTCGTGGTTTATCTGTAGCAAACTCAACACTTATAGTATTACCCTTGAAATCAGTTCTGTTCAATTCTGCAACTGCGGCTCTAGCGTCGTGACTATCTCGAAATTCAACAAACCCATACCCTCTCAATAATTTAACATCACTAACAGTTCCAAATTTGTTGAATAGAGTATCTAATTCACTAATATTTGTATCAAAAGGTAGTGGTCTAACAAAAATCCGTACTGAAGATGTCATTGTGTAATTTCAGTTGATAATTTTCAAAATATAGCGCGTTGATTGTTGAATAAAAAAGCGCTTATTGTAATATGATTACAAAAAAATTAAAAGAATGTTGATAGAAAAAATGAATTTTGGTGGAGCTATAGTATTTTGATGGGTACTATATAGTTCGGTGGTTGGGTTTTTTTTTTTTCTGCAAATTCATAACCAGTAAATTTTTCACCTTGATCTTTTTTTTTTTTTTTTTTTTTTTATCGTTGGGACTAAATTCCATAAATTATTTGGCCCGCCGCATGCTCTATGCATCATCAAGAGTCACTTTCCTTTTTCAAGTTTTCGCTCTGCAATGAGGATTCGAAATGATGATATTATTAAAGATCTTACCAAAAGAAATTTTCAAAATCTCAATCATTAGACATTTAAAGGAAAAAAAAAATTAAAAAGATAGAATGATACGACTTGGGTTGAAAAGTTGTAGAGCCACACCAAGGGTTGGTATCAATTCTATAAGATTACAGTCAACAAAACCTCAAAGAACTATTAGACCTGAAAATTTACCTCCAAGAAAAGGTATTGATTTAACAAAATTAGATGATTTAAAATATCGATTCCAAAAATGGAATCATGAAACCCCACACAAGAAAAAAGTTGCTGGAATATTAATTGTTTTATATCTTGCAACAGCATTTGCTGGTATCCAATATTTAAGAGATACTAAACATAAAGCTACTGGTGAGCCATCTCCTTACAAAAACCCATTTGAAGAAATTAAAGGTATTCCTGAACCGAAAGATACTACTGAAATTTATGAAAAAATGGCGAGGGAATATGATTCAAAGATCAGATGGGAAGAATTTTTAGCATTGATGGGTTCCAAAAGAAAAAAGGTTATGAAAAATGTTAAAGGCGACGTATTGGAAGTTAGTTGTGGTACTGGTCGAAATGTTCCATATTTTTATGAAGATCAAGTTTCAAGCGCCACTTTCTTAGATTCCAGTAAAGAAATGTTAAAAGTCGCACAAGAAAAATTTGTTAAAAGATTCAAGAATTATAAAAAAGTTCAATTTGTCAAAGGTAGAGCTGAAGATTTACAAGAATTAGTTAGTAAAAGTGGTCAAAAATTCGATACTATTTATGAAACTTTTGGTTTATGTTCACATGAGGACCCAGTAACTTCATTGAAAAATTTCAAAACTTTATTAAAACCTGGTGGTCGAGTAGTTTTATTAGAACACGGTAGAGCTGATAAAGAATCAATGAATGAACGAATGGATGCTAAAGCAGAAAGCCGAGCACAAGAATGGGGTTGTAGATGGAATTTAGATATTGACAGCATTGTTAAACAAAGTGGTATGGAAATTTTAGATCAAGAGAAATGGCATTTTGGTACTACTTACTACTATGTTTTAAAGGCACCATCTACTCCTGATACTCCTACAGAATCATACTAAAGCATCTTTCACGATAAAATATAATTATAAATAATTTTTTGATTAATAAATTGTAAATACTTTCCTATTACTCTTGGGCAATGGCTTCCAAAGCTAATGCAGTTTTGACTTCATTTTCGACCAAATCACTAGCGTTTTTGTATACCATACTTGCTTCATATGCAGCAATCAATCTACTTTCATTAATACCAACTTCTTTATATGCTAAAGCCTTGATACATCCAGCATATCTACTAATATTTTCTCTAATACTTGCTGAAATATCCTCATTTATATCACTATATATCTCAAGACCAGCCTCTTCTTCTAGCTTGGTAATTGAAACATTTGCTGGTTGTTCTTTCGAGCTCTTACTTAGCCAAATATACCCATTGATCCCCAGGATTAAATCAACATTACCAGGTAACTTATATTGATGTGTTCTCAGTCTAATAATTAAACTTGAGGGAACTGATAAAAAGAATCCATTCCTTAATTTACCATACCTCAATGATCTTGTATGTAATGAAGCACCGCCATCACTGAATAAACCTTGAACTTCAGCATTTAATAAATCCCCTTCTTTTAAAAACTGTCTCATTTGCAATTCATCAGATTCACTTTTTCTTCTCAACACACCACCGGGTAAATTCACACTACCTAGTAATAATACAGCATCTTGACTTGCACCAATATCAACTTTCCATCTTTTATTACCAACTTCTGTAATTCTACCAATAACATGGTCCCCAACAACTGGTTGATATTTACCTCTTATAGGTTTCACACTTAATAACTTATTAACTCTTGATATTGTTCCTGCTACTGATGAATATGTTTTTTCTCCAATTGAATATGTACCATGACCTCTCATCCAAATTGTATCTTGTGTAACCAACTCACCTGGTGTAACTAGCCCATCAGCCGTTTTGGCACCAGTTTCTTGATCTTCATTGACTTGATTATCTTCCATTTCAACATCTGAATCGCTTAATGCATCTTCATAGTCGACACCGATATCCGAGATATCTTCCCTTGTTGGTCTTGTGATTGTTATTGCAGGCATCACGCTATTAAAAATTGTGTATTGATAAAGTATATCAAAAGTTAAGGTCAAAAAAAAATTGATGTAGAGAAAAATAACGGAGAGCGGCTCAAATTTTTGTGATCTTTGAAATTTTTTGGTGATGTCAAAACTTTTCAAACATTTAAAATTTTAATATCCCAAAATCTTTATCAGATTTATTTAGATATTTAGAAATTTATTAAAGTATAAGAATACATCATATCGAAAAGAGGTGGATGCTACGGAGAGTATTAAATATGAGTCGAAGAGAATATTATCCACCAACTAATAGGGAAATGCGACAATTAGATCGTTCATTTTTTATCAAAACAGTCCCATTAATTGGAGCTAAATTACAAGACACATCAAAAATTTCAAAATTAACTAAACAGTGTGAAAGAGATTTGTTAACGATTAGATCAGTTGGTAGAATTGTAACAATTGAAGATAAAAAAGCAGTATTACTAAAAGAAGAAGTCCAATCAACCGATTCAAATGAAGTCTATGCACAATTGTCTCAAACTACAGTCGATATTTTAAAAGAAGCAGAATCAACATTTCATAATTATAATTTAACATTAGATTACAATTATTGGAGAGCTGATGATATTTTGAATGCAGTATTACCTGAAAATTTAATTGATGAGTCACCAAGTGGATATACTAATGTTGGGCATATTGCACATATGAATTTAAGAGAGGAATTCTTACCATATAAAAATTTAATTGGACAAGTTATTTTAGATAAAAACCCTTCAATCAAAACTGTCGTTAATAAACTAGATTCTATTCATGCTGTTTATAGAACTTTTGATATGGAAATTATCGCAGGTGAAGAAGATTTGATTGTTACACAAAGTGAATCTGGATGTAAATTTAAGTTTGATTTCAGTAAAGTTTATTGGAATTCTAGACTTCATACTGAACATGATAGATTGATTAGTTTATTTACACCTGGAGAAGCTGTCTGTGACGTTATGGCAGGTGTTGGTCCTTTTGCTGTGCCGGCGGGTAAAAAAGGTGTTATTGTTATGGCAAATGATTTGAATCCTAATAGCTACTCTTCATTAGTTGATAATATTAAAATTAATAGAGTTGAAAAAACCGTTTATCCATCTAATATGGATGGGAAAAAATTTATGAAAGATTCATTGGTACAATTATTAGAATTAAATAAAGGTATTAGAGGTGTTGAGATTTTTCATAAAAAGGCATCAAGATCTAAACCAAAAGATCCCGAATACATTGAAATTCCAAAAAAATTTAGCCATTATATTATGAATTTACCTGATAGCGCAATGGAATTCTTAGACGGTTATCGAGGATTATATAGAGACGAATTATTAAGGAAAGAGGTTTTTGGTAAAACAGAGTTACAAAAAGAAGATATGCCTGTTATTCATGTTCATTGTTTTTTCAAATGGGATCCACATGCTGCGGAGCCAACACAAGAAGAAGCAAATGAATCAATGCGTCAGCGAGTTTCCAAAAACATTGGGTTTGAAATCAATATTGATGAACTATCTTTCCATAAGGTTAGAAAAGTTTCACCTACAAAAACAATGTACTGTGTTTCATTTAAATTACCTATAGAAGTAGCATTAGCATAATACATTTATTTATTTCCACTTTAATACTCTAGTGTACCTTGGATACTATCCCAAAAATCGTTAATAAATTGTTCTTGACCTTCACCACCCCGAACTGCTAAATAAACTCTTGAATCAACTGCAGGATTCCATTCCCCTGGGTTCCCACTAACCATTCGACCACCAGCTTCTTCTAAAATAACCCAACCTGCACAAACATCCCATGCCCAGCATCCACCTTCCCAGTAGCAATCAATATACCCAGCAGCAATATTACAAATGTTTAATGCTGCACTACCTAAGCTTCTAAATCCATGCATGAACCCGCCGCTTTCTTTGGCTAGTTGGTCAAATGTATTAGTTTTCACTTTATAATTATTACCTGATCTATCAGCACCCCATTCAATAGCTGCCAATGCACTTTGTAGCTTCAATTCTGTATTGTTTGGTCGTAAAGGTAGCTTATCATTATTTAAAAATGATCCTTCACCTTTAACACCTGTATACATTTGATTATAAAATGGGTTATAAACAACACCGACAACTGGTTGTTTTTTGTAAGCAAAACCTAAGCTGATACAACTAAATGGAAAAAAATGGATGAAATTAGTAGTACCATCAATAGGATCAACAATAAAAGTTGGTTCATCTGTTAATACTGTTTCACCAGGTTTATAACTTTCTTCGCCCATGAATTGATAATTCGGGTATTTGGCTTTTAATTCTTTTGAGACCAAATCTTCTACAGCTTTATCGATTTCAGTGACTAGATCAACACCATTTTTTTTATCGTCAAATGTAACTTTACCGGACTTGGATTTAATCAACACACCAGCCTTTTTAGCAATTGTGACTAGAAAATCTTTGATTTCGTTGAAGTTTGGTTCACTCATTGTATTTACTGTTTCTTTATTGACTTTGATTATGAATGTTAATGTGAAATAATGAAATTCGGTGTCGAATATATTCAAACAGAATCAATATTTGTTTGCGCAAGAAATCCAGTTTTAAAGGCGCTATATGGCCTGTGCTCACAAGCTTTGATAACAGCTAGCAACTTTAAAAGATGTTTTTATTTTTATTGTGGATATTTAAGCTTAAGTCTAGCTTCAAGCCACTCATCGATTTATTAGCCACAACTCAAGCATTTAACCGAATAGTCGTATCATAATAAAGTCATAGTGCTATATTAAACTATTAAAGATAAGTATAAAATTATAATAAAAACATCATTAAAACCACCATTAAAAAATTTATTAACAATATATATATAAAATTACAATTTTTTAGGAAAAAAAACTTATACAATGATAAGGGCACAATTTAAATTAAGTTGATCAACTTATAAAGCTAAAGCTTGTTTTAAGTTCAAAGCAGCATCATTCATAGCTTTTCTATCACCATATAAATCAGATAATTCTTGGGTATTGTCGTTCAATTGTTCAATAGAAGATAATAATCTGCTAGCTTGAGCTTTTACATCACCATTAGTTCGATGTTTTTTGACTTTGGATGCTAAATTGTTAACATTGTTGGTAACAGCATGCATAACTGGTTGCAATCTTCTGGTAGAAGTAGAAGCAACTTGTTGCATACCTTTAGTCTTGAAGTGCATTGGGAATAATCGACCTCGGATTGGGTAATACCCACCAGCAGCATAGCCACCACAACCACAAGTTGAACATGGGCAAACTGGAATTGGAAAAATACAACAATTCATTGAAACATTGAATAGAGCAGAGTTTGATCCATCAATTGCATATTGTAAACCAGATAAAGTTGAGGACAATTCATTAACGTCGTCGTTTGAGACAGCAGCAGATTTAATATGAGCTAAGGTGGTTTCATAAGAGTTCCACTGGCTTTCGGCTTGAGTTAAAGCAGCATGAACATGCTCATTCATGTCGTCTTTAGCAACAGCTGCTGCGTTGATTATTGAGACTGATAAAGCTGTGATGATAGCAGTAGAGAATTTCATTGTTTTTATTTTGTTGAGTAGAGACGTGGGTTTGTTTGTTCGAATACCAAGATAAAATAAAATAAAATAATTGACCTTCCTGAGAAATTGATTAGCTTTTATAACATTATTTTGCAAAAATTACTCACAATCAATTATTATGCTGATCCATATATACAACTTATAGCAGCATCAGAATTGCAGGATATGGGGTCATATGGAATCATGATTGTTTTCTGTATTATGTTTGACTTTCAATTTGAAAAGAAAAGCTTAGGTCCTATCTCTGACAGGCTATCAAAATTAAGCGACAAGGCGATGTTTCTAACTCCTATTATCCATCCTAGTATTGAGAAGTTTGAAACATTTTCTGAAAATTCCGATGTTTTGAAATTTTTCACCTATAAAGATCTATCATCGTTATGATGATTAGAACCAGAATCTATAGCTAGTCTCGAAATTTAACAATGTCTAAACTTAAAAATGAGTATGTTTTTTCGTTTCGGTTATTCATTAAGCTCAAAGTTTAAAGATATATTTATAAGACTTATTGTGAATACAAAAAAAAACAAATTTAATTCTAGATATTATAATTCAGCTAGTCTGAATTAAATTATAGAGGAATTATTGTGGCTTATAATCTTCAGATCGATGCATGCTTTGCCATGTATATATATAGTCAACTACTATGAATGAATTATGAGATATCTACATACTCTTTGAATTTTTGGAGCTCAAGCTATACATATATATGTATTAAAGTCCGTTATCAGTGCATCTTCATGAATCCTAACTTTCATAAAATTATACAGCGAGTTACAATTTAATGTGTATTATAGATTTCTTTAGGTATGATGTGAAATTTTTTACAGTTCTAGAATATTATAATCTGTATCAATCAATGGAAAATATAAACTGAAATTAGAATTTAAAAAGCCTTAAAGCATATAATTGTTACTGTATCTACAAATTTGGTTATCTATGCCCTGCCATATACAAAAAAAAAAAAAAAAAAAAAACCTATAGATGTATGATATTTTATCAGGATGTGCAAAACAGATAGACTTATGATCTAGTTTGGAAGGTGTAGTCACGACTAAGGAATGTTTCAGGTACTGTTCGTGTATACGCGTTATAATTATAAGTGCATCTATCTATAAATATTCACTGATTATGAACTTAAATTCCACTTTTCGACTTAGGTTTAAGTTCATAAAGAAATTTCAGCATACATTGGATACTTAGAAAACATAAAAACTAATTATCCAATATTTGCAATGTGATCATGGCTCGATCGGGCAAACTAGTAACGTTAGACAGAAAAAGCCTGCAGGTACATCAATTCAGCGAACAACCGTTTCTGACTGAAGGTTGCCTGCAGCCTATATAGGGATTATTGCAGTTAAATTATTTATTTGGTAGCTTGTGCCTTTATAAATCTATATGAATATGGATTTGTGTCATAATAGCCAGGCCTAGGTAATATATATATACAGACGTACACTCATAAATAAACGCTGCACAAGGCACGTGAAGGTTGACACAAATAACGATACTACTATTTAAAGCTCATATAGTTTCCAGAAGACCTTTAGTTGACAATTTCAAATCGAAAATCATGACAATCGAAAGTGCAACTAGTATAGTTAATGGACCAAGACAGATACAAAATAAATTTTCTAAGTACTCGTGTTTAACGGGCTGACATGGTTAATGAAACATTATAGCCTTATAACTTAATTAAATATTGAATTGCCTATTACAAAGTTCCTCAATTGAATACTATAAGTATAGCGCGCGCCACTTCATATATAGATCATCATCAGATTACAATAATATATTATAAGAACGCTGAAACGTCTCATAATTGTATACTTTTAAAATTAAAGTTACATGTATGATGACCGAAACTGAATTTTAATTTTTTATTCATCTCCGATAATCAATATATATTCATGAAGATTTTTAAGCATTATTATATATCTATAGTGTTTCATGTTTTCCTTCGATCAAGGATGTGCCCATTAGCTATTGGTTGATTGTGGAGATCTAATAATTATAGCTGTTGACGTTTATCATACTATAGGACTTCATTAATATTAATACCAATGGGCCTTTAAAAAGCGGAGATATACCATATATGTAGCTAGACTATTAAATGCTGCATAGAGGCGCACCAAGGTTTAGATCCTGGTCTAGCCATCAGTTTAATGATGGGGCCGTGATAGATGTCATGACTGAAGTGCCATATATGCGCAATATTCGAATTGCAAAACTTCCACTGTATATCTATATTATTAATCGTAACTGATAGAGCTTAACAAATATACTGCAGGCTACCATGTGCACATGTTGTATCAATAGTTAGCCTTTGTGTTTCAAAGACACCAATTAATGTATTCATATATACCAGAGCTATAGCCAGTCCTAGTCTTTTTAGTGCAGTTAAAAACAATTCTAAGCGCTCTATACAACGAGATAAAACATACGATTTTACTAGCTTTTATTATAGCTATAGGTGCTACATAGATAGTAGTCAATTAAGCATACAATTGATCTTCATTTCATTAGAACTATAATCAGAATTCGACTTTATTATAAACAGAGCTCTAACACGATCCACTGTTTGAAGTTAACGCGACATTTAATCAAGCATTTTCATAATATATAGATATATCATAGAAATGATCAAACTATAATTGGCTTTAAATTTTAGTTTTATCTTTTATGTCAACATGTCTTTGAAATGCATGTATACAGTACATAGCATACGGCATAACTATATATATATCAATTGCAAAAGTTTAGAAACTGGTTCATGATAATATGATACGTGCATATCGTTACAATAGCTACAACTTGTACGAAGCCTTAATAATCGCATGTTAAGAAGTTACTCAAATGATGATTAATATATTTCCAGATTACCCTATAGTAATTATAATTAACGATATATGGATATGATACGAAAGTATAATGTTTCACCCGAATCACGGATCGATCGTTCGATCGGTCCTTGATGTCTATATATGGTAAGGCCATGGCCTGCAGCTGTATATATTGTAATAAACTTTAGAGCTGCATGCTACTATATATCCAGGATACAAAATTAATCACATTTATGTGTCATGATGGCTACAGCTATGAGTACAAGTGATGTGAATTAGCTTTTAAATAATACCAATATACTGGCTACGAATCAAGCGATAATAATATCGTTGTATAATCAGTTATAGTGACGTGCGTACTCAGAATTAGTATATATTCTATATATACTATAATTAATCCAATTCTACTCTTAGATTCTTAAAATTGATATATTACGATTGACTGTAATAAACCGCCTCAAGAATACTGTATCAGTCAAGATATACAAGCCCTATTTTGCAAATAATAGCAGATAAATTAATTAGCTATAATTAGATTTATAATCTGCAATTGGCATATTATATCTTTTTAAACTTATGCTTTCTAACTAATCAGATCTCGAAACAACTACATTAATTCGAAAGTACGGCATTTGTTATCACCGAATGCATATGGTAGCTCCACTTAAGGTCGACTTAAATTTATTTAAACTGTAATACCATCAGCCGTATCAGGTGGAGAAAAAGCTTAGCTCATAAATTTAATCAGAATCGGCCGTTAACATTTAGCAAAATTATGAATCATGTATATTATAATATTACATTATATTGTATCCATATTAAAGATATAATAAAAAAGAATAAAGCGTCTAAACAGTAAGTTGGGGATTCAATTAATGGGATGATGCACTAACTGTATTGATGCTTTTACCCCACAAGTATATCATCACGATGCCCACTAAGAGCACAGCTAATTATGCCCACCAAATATTTTCCCTCCAACTTTTGAACTGTACATCAATCTCAACTCCGTTTAAATTCAAGCGTGATGGTCACTCAGTACTTACTTAAGTAGGACTAATGCTACCACATAGCAACATGGTATTGCCATTCCAATTTATATAGGACTGCTTCTTAAAGTGCGGATCGACCAATCAACTAATTAGCTAGTTAATTATAATAAAGAACATTTTATTTGTTACAGAGTGTCAAAAATACGTGGTCAGCGTTAGTTAATCAGTCAAGATTTACCAAAAGTCGCTTTGAATTGTATCAATTCTATTTAGAATAGCTGAAATTAATTATATACGTGTATAAATTATATGGAACTAATTGTGAATATATTATGTCGTGAATTTGAATCTAACTTAATTATATATACTATAGCATAGTTTGGATTCAAATGAAGATATAGTAGTTAATATTAATCCATTTATCATTACTTCTCGAAATTTAAATTATAATAGTTCCATCGGATCGATGTATACTTGGACATGTAGCTGCGCAGTAATTGATTTTTATACATACATATCTAACTAAGTGCTACAACTTTTTGATCTGTCTTGAATCCATAAGGTTAAACAGAATAGTAAGATCACCAGTTTGCATGCATGAGCTCATCGATTGATCCATATCCTTACCAATTGGTAATTTAATACCAAATTTTTTAATAAAATCCTCTCTCCAGCATGAAGTCATACTTACTACAGTAAGTTAACAATATTGACAAAAACGGTAGAATTAGCCATTGCATAGATGTGATTAGGTATTACAATCTAAAAACAAATTTCACATGTACAAGCAGAGTACTTGTCATCAGAGTCGAATTTTGTTAAACACCAATTGGAGCTCTATAGCCTATTCTAGATTGACGCCTGCAATTTTAATTATATTAATATACACTGTAGCTTCATGATTGAATCGATCACCATGATTATATTGTTAATATATCTATATGGATATATAACATGCAATTTTAGTAAGTTTATAATATTTCTCATCGTATATATATTTTCCACTCTATGATTAATTTTTAGCCGACTAATAAATTATGCTTTGTATAAAAAAACAGCGTAACACCGAAATGTTTAGAGATACTGCTCATAAATGGACCGTGTTTATCCAAATAGTTAGTACTTCTATGTTTCAACATTGTCCTCGAAATGGGGGTTAAATGATAGTTGTTTAATTCATCCGATATCAATACATCAATTTCAGTGATATCCTGATGCCAAACCCTGATGCCTATATATAGTAAATCATGATAAAATATCACTTTGAAATAGTCAATTAATAAATACATTCATCATGATGGGCCAGTTCAAATGAAAAACTTAAAGAATTTGCCAAAAGGTGGCCATGGCAGTAAGTGAGCCCCTCATGATCCAATTTTAAACTTTCAAACTCCCCTCTCCCCTCATTTTAGGAGTGAGTCGTTATAGTATTATGCCTGCAGGCGCATAAGCCCCGACTTTTAATCTGTACCTAAAATCAAAACGATTTGATATACAATCATACTAATCCTTCTTTATCCATAGCATTGTATCCTGCTAATATTCATCTTAAAAATTAAGAAACGAAGCTAAACGTTCCTCAATATGACGCTATCCTGGATGTTACCATTTTAAAACTTAAGTTGTAGGTAGGAATTCAAAATGGCACGATAGTGTACTCAGAACCACGCTATTTATGTCTTGAACCCAACCTGTAGAGTGACCCTTATTTCACTTGAGTTTGGCCATTGTACGGCTTAAAGTTATGACCAGGGCTTGGATCAAAAACCCAAAGGATCTCCGACATCTGATATACTCAGGCTGTGATAGCTTGCGCATACTCAACTTTCACAGGCAAAAAGTTTAAGGAAAAAAAAAGTCGGAACTGGAAAACCCGTTTAAATCGTATAAACTCCAGCCGAAAAAGCTTGAGTACAGAGTTAACAGTATGGTAGATTGATCGCGATCTGCATCTACCGTTAAGCAGCTTTAATAAACTTTAACCCACTTACACACAGTAGTAAGGAAACCAACATATTAGAAATTAACAGCGTGTGACACCACTTTTTGGTATTATTTTTCCCACCTTCTGCTGAAATATCAAGACAGTTTAGGGTGTATTGGATATTATCATCATCATCATCATCACTCTAAAGTAAGACGTGGCGTACCCCTTATTGTGTGGATACTTTATCGTATATATAGAGTGCAATATCCCGCTATCCTTTTTTTTTCATTTTGCTAACTTTTCCTGTTCTCAACAAAAATTTTTTTTTTTTTTTTTTTTTTTTCATTCTTACGAATCATTCAGTATCCTTCTATTATTCTACAGCAACTCAAAATAATACAAAATAGACTATTAAGTGGGTCGGTTATTTCAACAATTCTATTGATTTCTCAAATACAATCACATTATATACATAAATATGGCAGTTGATACACTAGACTTTTTAGTACTCCTTATTATTGGGGCTGCAACATTAGCCTATTTCACAAAAGGCTCATTATGGTCAAAACCGGAAGTTGATAAATATGCAGGTGGTTTAGGTGGAAATAAAGTTGTCGATTCATCTTCAAGAGATATTCTAAAAAAATTAGAATCTACTGGTAAAAAAGTTATTGTATTTTATGGTTCACAAACTGGTACTGCTGAAGATTATGCATCAAGATTAGCTAAAGAATTAAGTTCAAGATATGGATTGAAAACTATGACTGCTGATACTGAAGATTATGATTTTGAGAATTTGGATCAATTAGGTGAAGATAATGTTATTTGTTTTGTTATGGCTACTTATGGTGAAGGTGAACCAACTGATAATGCTGCTCAATTTTGGGATTTTATTACTAGCGAAGATGTTACATTCGATAGTGGTGATTCTGAAAATAAACCTTTGAAAAATTTAAATTATGTTGTGTTTGGTTTAGGTAATAATACGTATGAATATTATAATTGGGTTGGCCGACAATTGGACAAAACTTTAACTCGATTAGGTGCCCATAGGATTGGTCCCTATGGTGAAGGTGATGATGGTAAAGGTACTATGGAAGAAGATTATTTAGCATGGAAAGAAGAAGTTTTTGGTAAATGGGCTGAAGAGAAGAATTTAGATGAACGAGAAGTTGTTTATGAACCCAGTCTAGAGGTTGAAGAATTGGATTTCTCTGATAATTATTATGTTGGTGAACCAAATTCTAAACATAAAGAAGAAGAATTAAGAGGTCCATTCAACTCTAATAATCCTTATTTGGCTACTGTCACAGAAACTTCTGAATTATTCAAATCTACTGATCGAAATTGTATCCATGTTGAGTTGGATATTAGTGGATCTGGTTTAAAATATACTACTGGTGATCATTTGGCATTCTGGACTCAAAATAGTGATATGGAAGTTGAGCGCTTTTTATCTGCATTTGGTTTAAATGATAAAAAAGATTCTGTTATTGATGTTAAAACTTTAGATCCAACTGCCAAAGTCCCATTTCCTGTCCCAACCACTTATGATACTGTTGTTCGATATTATTTAGAAATCAATGGTCCAGTCTCTCGTCAATTTTTATCTTTAGTTGCTCCTTTTGCTCCAAATGAAGAAGTTAAAGCTAAAGTTTTGGCTTTAGGTAATGATAAAGAAGAATTCGCTAAAGAAGTTACACAAAAATATATGAATATTGCTCGATTAATTAATACTGTTTCTGATGGTAATAAATGGACCAATGTTCCATTTGCATTTATTATTGAAAATATCAATCATTTAGTTCCACGATATTATTCAGTTTCTTCATCAAGTATGTGTAATAAAGAAAAAATTAGTATCACTGCTGTTGTTGAGTCTATTAAACCTGCTACCTCTGATCATGAATTAAAAGGTGTTGCAACTAACTATATTTTGGATATTAAAAATGCATCTGCTGGTACTGAACGAAAAGTCACTTATAATATTGATGGTCCACATTCTAAATATGTCAGCTCTTCAACTACCTTTAAAGTTCCAATTCATGTTCGACATTCTAATTTCAAATTACCATCAAACCCAAAGAAGCCTATTATTATGGTTGGCCCGGGAACTGGTATTGCACCATTTAGAGGTTTTATTCATGAACGAGCTAAACAAGCAACCAATGGTGTACCTGTTGGTAAAGCATTATTATTCTTTGGATGTAGAAAATCAACTGAAGATAATTTATATGCAGACGAGTGGATACCATATACTAATGAACATATTGATTCTGAAGAACCATATAATGAAACAGATTTCTTACAAGTTGTTAATGCATATAGTAGAGATGGCCCAGAAAAAGTCTATGTTCAACATCGAATGGCAGAATATGGTGAATTGGTTAATAAATTGTTAAAAGAAGGGGCATTTTTCTATGTTTGTGGTGATGCTCAAAGAATGGCTCGTGATGTTCAATCAACCCTATGTAAAATTATTTCAGAGCAACGTGGTATTCCGTTAGATAGAGCAGAACAAATTGTTAAGAATATGAAGGTTCAAAATACTTATCAGGAAGATGTTTGGTAAATTCTGTTTTTAAAGAATTGGTAAAAATGAATGAATAATGTTAGACTACCAAGTTATAGCAGTTACAGGTTTAGTGTAGTAGATTTTATGTTTTTAAATATTAACAAATTAATGAATTATAGAGTTGTTGTTTTTATATCGAAATAGTCGTATATTTGTCTACTTTTCAATTGAAGGCATGCTTCGATGGTTTTGTTTATAAATATATGATGACCATTGCAAACTAAAGTGAATCCCAATCAAATTTATCGATCTTGAATATATGTATGTCCAATCCAATTGGGTTAGGGATAATAGATATTATTTCTATGAACCGATCCTTCAGTATACAGGTCCTATAGGACTCATGCAATATGCTTTAATCGATCGATATATTTAGAATGTGCCTGTATACGATTCCACATGATCACCATCCATTACCAAATGGTAATTGCTATTATAGTCGATATCGGATATCCTGTGGTGATCGACCTATGTATACTATGTATATACCATATGGCACTAGACGTGTTTCTGCTAAATGTAGCTACTAATTTGTCACCCGCTGACGACGACTGATACTATTATAATTGATTAATTTTCAATGCCTAGCAGAGTTGCGCAATATCACAAACAACTGCGCTGATGGAAGATTAAACAACTATATATCTATATATACATCCAAATATCTAAGAACATGATTGTTTAAGATCGCGACTGTAAACACATAATATATAAGTAATTATATATTAATTAATTGCGCTATGAAGTTATAAGGCCGACCATCTCTATAGACTTCTACCTAAGTCACGCACAGCTGATATATATGTATGGCAATCTGAGATGCTAGAAATCTTAAATTTGGATCAATTGAAATCTAATATATATTGGATAGATGCCGCAATACAGACTTAATAATCGCATGTTTGTCACAGATATGAGCAGAACCATTTAGTACATATTGGATTTGCATAAGAACTGGTATACGGCGTAACGTGAATTTAGATGGCTTTAAACAGATCAGTTTGTTGGAATTGAAGTAATTCTGAGTAGTTAGTGTGGTATCTCCAACTGTGGAGTT
>JAKTSB010000117.1:0-72203 GCA_030579975.1 Blastobotrys buckinghamii (nom. inval.)
AATAAATAAATTACAAATAATGAATAAAAAATAGATTACTTGATAATAATAAAATGATAATTCGTTGTTCCATACCAATGCCATAGATATTTAATTCTATCTTGGTACGTGTGAAATATATTAATAACCATTTGAAGCGAACAATTATTAAGTATAGCGAACAATTATTAAGTATTTTTAGATCCATAGCTTAGATTGATCTAACTGAAATTTTAATTTAAAGCCCCTGCGAGTTAACTACTGTGCCAAGGCAGTTACTGAGCTTATTCAGAACTTAATTGGTAAACAGTGGCTAATTCTTGGTTACTTTAGTATTTCTCGTCGATGCAATTCATTTATCAACAATGCCATTGTTACTTAAGTCCACACCACTAGTCTACATTCAATCGTCTAAGTTGAAATCAAAACGATACACACCCCAACTGGTTTGAAAACTTATTTGAAGCTAATAAACTGCAAATTGGACTATATATACCAGTTTATGGAACGATTTATGATTCATAATTAAACAATTGAAAATTTTGTATCAAAAGTTTTTTTTTATACTATAGTGGTAGGCGAGTTGAATATTCAGGGTCTTTAACAAAAGAGAATGGTGATAAGTACACTTATTAATTAAAATCTAGTATTAATACACGGCTTAAAAGAAATACTCAGCTTTTCATAGCTTTTTTTCTTAGCCGCTTAAAACTAGAACCATGCTATATCTGATAGTTTCAAATACAATCACGACCAAGACCATTAGAATCTAGTTCTTAACAATTTTTAGTTTTATCAAGCTATTGCTGGTTTAGGTATTTTTCTGGAGAGGTAATTTCAAATTTTCGGAAACTACGCTTCCATCAACCCACCCCCAGTTTTCTTACATGCATGCATACATGTACAGTTGTACACCCCAAGTATTTGTCATCTGAGTCGATTGTTTTACAAAACATACCCATAATGGATGGTATTGATTGGTAAAATTGAATTTTTTATCCATTAATGTTGAGAATTTACTCTACCCGAAACAGCCTGATCATTTCGGCCCGGGACTTTAAGCGGTTACTGAAGCCTAAACACTCGATCCGATCTGATAAGATTAGTGGTACTATTAAAGTGGAGGAAACATAATCAGATAAAATTTGATACTGTAATAGTAAAACTGAGAATGGAAGAAATCTATAGAATGAAACTAAAACTATATACATTCAATTGGGCTATGGAAACGTTTAACCCAAAGGTTCCAAGCTATAGTAAATGTGGCAAAGTGAAATCCAACCCCTAAAAATTATTTCTATAAATATAGCTTCAAATTCCAAGTATTGGATGCAACTTTACATTGACCAGACTATCTAACCCTGAGACTTTGTATAATTGAAGTATAAATTTACTATAAACTTTAGTTAATGCAGGTTTTACCAAAGCTATCACCAGTTAAAAGTATTATTCAACCAAGAAGCATTATTAGACCATTAGTCACAATTCAATACAGTTATTTAACTAAACCAACTACAAACTGTACCAATCAACTAATAAGAAATTTATCAACAATGACAACTAAAGAGCAAAGATTATTACACCATTTCCAGAACTTACCAGAATCAACTCTATCAACAGTTCAAAATGATCCAGCAAAACTGTTGGAATATTTGAATCATTACTGTACATCCAACCCAAAAGAATTTTTCATGAACATTGGGTTGAATAAAGGTAATAAAATTGTTGAATTGATCAAAAAAAATCAGCCAACTTCAATGATTGAATTAGGAGGGTACATTGGGTTCAGTGCCATTATGTTTGCATCAAATTTACCGCCAAACTCCAAATTTTATTCATTTGAAATTTCTGAGCAATCAGCCGAAATTGTTCGACATATGGCTAAACTTGCTGGATTGGAAAATACTATTGAAGTTATTGTTGGTCCAGCTGGTAAAACTATTCCAGAATTTGCCAAAAGATTTCAAAGTGATAGCAACAAAAAGAACTTAGATATGATTTTTGTTGATCATGATAGTAAAGAGTATGTCAATGATTTGAGAGTTTTGGAAAGTACTGGGCTGATTGATAAGGGTACTGTTGTTGTTGCTGATAATTGTTTGACTCCTGGGTGTCCAGATTATTTGAAATATGTTAAAGGTGATTTATATTATAGAGGCAAAGTTTGTGAAAATGAAGAAGGTATGAACGGGTTCAATGGAGTAAAAGAATTAAAATATGATTCAAAATTGAGTGAAGAATTGACTATGGGTAATAAAGATCTGTGGTTTATTGATATGTATGATCTTGCAACTTGTTTGGGTAAAGTTAATGCTTAAATGTAAACCATTAGGATAACAAGAGACAATTAAGAATTTCAATTGCTTTATACGCTCAATAATAAATAAATATATTAGATAGGAATTAGTATAAATTCAAAAGTAATCCAAATTATTAATATTAATATGTGATTTTTTCTGGTAATTGCAAATATCTACAATAAGTAGTAATTATATACCACCTGTTTTGTAGATAAACTATATATCTGAGGTAACTTTGATCGCGATAGAATATGACCATGCATATCTTAGTATCATTTACTCACAAAGTTTCTATTATATTTAGCTACTGTAAATAATTAAGTCAAACAGTTTATTAACAGCTAGTATTGTTATTCAGACCCTAGTTAGAAGCTTAGGTTTTATGGTAGATATAAAAAGTCACGCCTAAAATTGTTTAGCATTGAAAACCTTTATTGGAATTAACCGTTTTTTATTTCATGCCAGAGTTAACGCGCGGCTTTACTTATGTAATACGGATTTAACACACCCATTATCAACTTCTCATTAGTTCAATTTTTTCCCTCGAAAGCTACTTTTAAGCTAGAACCAATACATAACCACCCCGAGACTTGACAAATTATTAGAATTATCTAGTATTGAGTTTGAATATATTCAGAATAAACAGATACCTATAAATTTTTTTAGAAACGCTTGAATAACTAAGCCGATGACTCGGGATAGATTGAAGAAGCTTAAGTTTACACATCAGCTTTAGATCTATTTTGAAACTGAATACTTTTGTCTATAGTTTTCAATAGTGGCAAATAGAAGATCAAAAAGGCCTGTTAACTATAAATACGCCATTAATTTCCCCTGTTTTTAAATATTTTTAAAGATAATTACTTCAAACCATTACGATATATATCGAATTTTGAACTTTTTAGTCAAGTTGGGATATCCAGTTGACATACAACCTGTTAAATTTAATATAATCGCAGTGGATGCAATTAATACTCCACACAAAGCCCTCCAAAACAGTATCATTTAAAACTTGTACAACTTTCTTTGCTTACCCTATCAAGCCAATCACAACAACCAGAACGATAACTACAACTCAATCAATTTTTGGGTACAACCGTCAATTAAACAAACCTAAATTAAAAACCACACCTCAATCAATAAAGAATTTTTCTAAAATGGTTTCGAAAGAAGAGCAACTATTGCACCACTTCCAAAACCTTCCTCAATCAGTATTATCCAAAGTTCAAAACAACCCACAGGATCTTTTACAATACCTAGAAGCATACTGTACATCTAATCCCAATGAATTCTACATAAACATTGGCATGAACAAGGGTCTCAAAGTCGTTGAGGAAATCAAAAAGCACAAACCAACAACTATGATTGAACTAGGAGGGTACATTGGGTTCAGTGCTATAATGTTTGCATCTCAACTACCACCAAGCTCTAAGTATTATACCTTTGAAATTTCTTCAAAATCAGCTGAAATCATCAAGTACATGACAATGCTTGCAGGGTTACAAGATATTGTTGAAGTAATTGTTGGGCCTGCAAAAGAAACATTACCAGGATTTGCCAAAAGTTTTCAAAGTGTTGATGGTAATAAGAATCTAGGAATGGTGTTTATTGATCATGATAGTAGTGATTATGTTCCTGATTTAAGAATATTGGAAAGTACTGGGTTGGTTGATGAAGGGACTGTTTTAGTGGCAGATAATTGTGTGTATCCTGGATGCCCAGATTATTTAAAGTATGTTAAAGGTGATTTGAATTATAGGGAAAGAGTTTGTAGAGGTAAAGGTTTGAAAGGGATCAAGGAGTTGAAGTATGAGTCTAGGTTAAGTGAAGAGTTGACTATGGGAAGTGACGATTGGGGGTATGTTGATAAAATTGACGTTGCAGTTTGTTTGGGGAGAGTTAACACTTAGTACTTGTATAGTTAATGAGTCAATATTATGACAGATAGTATAAAGTAGCTATAGTAAAATTATACTGCAACTATAGTATAAAAGCTTTATCGGCGTATAGTTGTATAATAACTCAAACTCTATTTAAAAAATTATCAAATAAGTATATACTGAGTCTCACATTCTATGAAATAATATATAGCCAACAATCCAACCATGATTCTGCTAAAAGTACAAATAAAATGAGTGCTACTAAGTTGGATGTTTAAATTTAACCATATAACAACAGTAAACAGGTATGCATCCATATTAGCAACAAGATTCAGCTAGTGAAACGAAACTAAGACGTTTATATTGCAGTTGGTTCTACATATTATACTATTTAATAATAAACTACCGGGCGGCTATACATGTGTAAAGTTTGACGTGTCAATTAATTAAAACGCGTATACAGTGTGAGAGTGCATTTACTCGACGCGTACCTCCGGTATTACCGCATCCAAAACCTGCGCTTTAGCAATAAGGCACTGCCATAATCAAATTCGAAAAACTCTGGTATGAATGAAATAGTGTGCATGGATAGGAACGTGGGGGCGCCTTTAACGATTCTAAATTCACGCTGGCCAATTCGACAGATCGATCGAACTGGAGCAAATATGTGCATGAATTTTGGAAAACTTGACCATTGAATTAGAGTTCTGTAAGTTTTCTGATTTGAAACTGTTTTTTTTTTTTTTTTTTTTTTTTTTTATTAAATATTACATCTGAGGCAGTGCATGCATCTTTGAGACTACAATGATTTGGAGTCATCAAGTGCGTTTTCTAGCTCTATGTATATTATCTCACAGGTTTCTTACAAACTTTAGTCATGAAGCAGCACGAATGGAGTATTAGCCAATTTATTATTAGGCATTAAGAAGTATCATGATGGAGTAAAAGTTTTCAAGATAGTAGTCCAGTTTGACAGGCACTTATTATACCCAGATTTTAAACCACTACGACATGAAACAATGCAATGATAATTCATAGGCTTTTGAGACTTCGAAATTATACCGAATACCAAATTAAGTTGCACCACGGTCAAATTTTATGGGTGACTGAAATATTTCAAAGAAAAAGTTATACCATCATTATGAGCTCGACTTCAGCCTCCAAAAGCGCTAAGGGTTTTGATATGCCCATGTGTTGTATATGCTGTACGATGGGGCTTAGAACAATCATATTTATCAGTTAAAATGTTTTTGTATGCATTCCTTACCAGTAGTAGCAGCTAATAAAGGTATACAAGTTGGATCGATGGTGTCTAAACAGACTACCACAAGTGTAAGTAAAGGTGGCTGGGTATTGCATCATCAATGCATAATCATTATTGATCTGCAACTTTGATCAAAATAAACATCTGCCATATGCATGCATCCTTGGTGGTTCCTGTATCTGTGGATATCATATGTGCACCATGGTCACAACTCGAGATCATGCATTATATATCGATGAATTTTTTGATAGATTTGGATTTCCAACTAAATTCAAAAGGAAGGGATTATATCTTATATTGTATGAACATATCCATTCTTTCAAATAACCGCTTCCAGTACAGAAATATCAGGATTGACAGCGTTGATTTCAAGTTAGCTACACCAAATCATATATATACATTATTGGATAAACCGTTCATTTTGATTGAGATCTGGGTAAAATATACAAACGTGAATAAACAAAACTGTTTATACAGGTGTCTATAGGCTTTTTGGCAATACCTGTTTTAAATTTAATGAAAAGATTTGAGACAACATTTATTTTTAGCTCAAGGCCTCGAAATGATAGCGGCGTTTACATGTAGCTAAGTATATCCGGATATTGGAACTTATAATGTGGATGTATGGGTATAGTACAGAATATTTGCATGTACGTATAGTGCGGAAATTAACTTCCTCCATTGGTAAGAGCATATGATAAGATATACTTCTTAGATACCTCCTCGATCAAATCCTATAGAGGTCGACCTTGAGATGCTTTAGTACTAGTAAGATTAATAAACATATGCTACTGGTACGTTTACTGCCATGGTGTATTAAACCCAGGCATTTCGATATTGGAGTAGTTTTTTCAAACAATATTTAAAAGATTCTGGTTAGTTATTCAAAGTTTGTGTATAATTTGCAAGCAGGTGGGCTCATCAGTTATTTGAATTGTGTCAATACACTGAGATTTTTAATAATAATAATAATAATAATAATAATATGAATAAACTCAATTGATAGGAGAATCCAAGTCTTTACAGTCATAGTACTCAAACTGTCCTCCTTTTATAAAATCGTCTCTGCCATCTTGAGAGTTAAGATCCCATAAATCAAAACATCCTAGATTGGTTTTTTTTTTTTTTTTGTTTAAACTTTGAAAGTACCTAATGTCTGTGCCCATAAACGTGTCCAATAGATCCACTTTTCTCAACCCATCAATCCTCTTAGTACACTCAGGTGTAAATAAAAACATCCGGATCAAGGTTCAAACTCTAGACAACGAGGCTTAGAAACTTGTGGAGAATATCAGGATCAACAAATCATCCCATTAAAAAAATTTAGGAGTATCTTTTTGTTGTTGAGCACCCATGGAGGCACGTAAAAATCGAAACCCATATGGCAGTCGACAACAAAAAACTTTAAGGCTTAGTAAAGCGAGACTACACTGAGTGTACTTACTCAGGTTTTTTTGTGTGCCCCCTGTTTAGAAACTCAAATAGCTATAGCTATAGAGCTCGATTCGATAGATCATATTTTAGATTTCAAACTTTAAGTAGGGATTCTAAACCTTTAATCAAACCTATAAAATCTAAAACATTGAAAAACTTCCTTTTTAGACCCAATTGATATATCCATATATATGTATACTATAGAGGATTGGATGAGCTCAGTATCGACACATGTTGATATCGATGAGCGGTTGTGATAGAAAGGGTACATAGCAATGAACTCCGAGTTATTTATTTATCTATTTCTGTCCAATGGTGGCAGAAAGATCATGCACGATGTGAATTTAGTAAGGTGTAACTTTTATCTTCCAGCTGATTATCAGAAGAATGGTTAGTCGGTAAGATCTGAGCAGTGAACACCAAAAACCAACTTTTGAATACTATACTCAATGCAAGCGCAATTGTGTATTTAGGTCTACTTTCTAATGAAGACAATAATTAAGCCATATAAAAACTTATTGCAGAAGTTTTCCATGGTGTTCAATCTTCCTATAATTTCTGTAGTGGAATATTCCAAATCCCAAAAATAATATATAACGGCCATTTATAAATTTTATGTTGAAAACTTTCAGCTATCCAGTTGCATATGAAGAAATAAAAGGTGACGTAGTCCACTTAACTTGTTCTAATTTACCACCAATTTGGTACATTTGATACCAACAAGAAAAAAAAAAGCTGTGACATCCTGGATGTAGATTTTTTTTTTTTCATTGTTTGAGATGAGAACAACAACGTTAATCCCCGGTAGATACATCAAAGATACTTACATCCCTATTGGATATACATTAGGAATTTTTACTTAGAATAATAAAGTCTGGGGGGGACTAATGATTGAGGCTACGTAACATTATTCTGTTATGCCAGCTGGAACTGAGGATTTTGAGACATTATAGATGTTCTTGTTTGAATTAATACGATTAATGATCATCTGATAGAAACGATTACAAGTGGTCACACAGTCCATTTATTTCAGTTAATAACACAGTTTAAATCTTTTTAGCTGTTTATAATTTGGTCAGTCCTTGCAGGCTCTTAGATTCTTAACAAAGAATGTCATAATTATATAAGAGATTTATTATTGTCGTCATAATACTTATTCCTAAAGTATAAACTTCAAGCAAAACTCAATTGAGATTGCAATGGATATATATATGGATATAGCTAAGTTTCCGTGGGCCATTGAAAATTACAAAATTATTTCCTGGCTTGAATTTCTTACTAAATTTTAGATCAATTTTCAAAATTATGGGTATATTAGATTATTAATACCATCTTAGATTTCAACCCAATCTACATATATAACGCTCACTGGATCTCGTTCGAACTATGAGCTAAATCGAGTATATATATCCACTAGCTATAACTACCAGCAGTTTATGTACACCAGATTATATCCATCTAAGATTAATCTCAAACAAACAAACGCACATTTTCGCGCGGCTTATAAGATACTTTCTGAAAGCTAGAACCGCGTTTAGGGTTGAGCAATATCCTGTACTTGTTCTTGAATGAATTGATCGATTAGCGAGTTTGGTCTTGGTATAGCCTAAAACTCAAACTTGGCTAGATTAGATTTGATTTGATTTGAGAAACAAAAACAACTATAACCATTGCAATAATTGAAAATAGTTTATGGTTTCAGACAATTTTATGGTAAGCTAAACTATAGCTGTTTGAAACGTCTATCCATTAAAAGGGTAAGGGATCTTTTAAGGTGGATTGATCAAGCGAACAGATGTTTTATGAAGCTCGAGACACTAGTTTAGTTTTTCAGCTGCTTTAGTGTCATTTTATTTTGGTTTTGTGGTTCCATACATTTTTATTTTTAAAAATACAATTAACAAAATCTGTAAAGATCAATTGCATTAGATTTAGTCATGCTATAATATATCTAAGAGGTTTTTAAAGCGGGGTATGATGAGATTGGTGAGGTTTATAGTTCAGTGAAATCTCGATGTAATTAGAGTCTAAAGTAAGTATATCCATAGATAGATCCCTATGTGATCTATATATAGCGATCCCTATGTGATCTATATATAGCACTTGTTTATAATAAATAGCTGATATTGACTTAAATCAAGCTATTTTTTTAAAACTAGAATAGAGCATTATACAACCTACCTGTATCCATACTATAGTAACATGGGTCTATAATTTTGATCTGAGCTTGAACTTTTTGACTAAGAGTTTCTAAGCCTAGGTGAATTTATATGACAAAAAAAAAATGATGAATCAATTGTTAAACTCAAAATTATTTTTAAAGCATTAGTTATAGTTATTTAAATAGGATGGTATTCATTTACTGAAAACTTTTTAAAAATTTGGTTAACTATAAAGTACAGCACCATAATATCTATACAATGCGAGATTTTTTTTGGACTGGTTCCATGATCTAATCTTTCTCTATAAATAGATAAAAGTAAACTAAATTAGCTTGGAGTTGAGATGAGGTTTCAAATCTTATTTAAAATTTATCGTGCACATCCATATACACTCATCATTGATCGATCTGTTTACAATGGCTATAGTCAATTTGATTATAGTTGATAATCATGAAACTATAGATCGAATATTATTATCCACAATTCAATCATCTAAAAATATTTAGAATTCTATTGTTTACCATATACGTATGGTGGATGGATCTTATGAGCTAATGATAAGTTTATATTATAAAACTACTACTTTTTCACAGATATATACATATAGCACACAGTGATCTATCTAAAACCAAGATCTGGTAAAAATTACTGTGCCTGTAGAAGGTTGTAGCTTAAGCCTCACGATCATAATATATCACCCCGGCAATTACAACTATCCTACTATAAGTATTAGTTTAATTATGGCCCCTTAATTTTTTGCTACCTATCGGATGGTTATTAGCATGATAATCCATAACCTTGCTTAGGAAAGTTCCCAATGATCCTTGGCCTCAATTTAATACCAAGACCTAATAAAGTATAGTGCATTGCATTTTTATGCACTAGGATGTATAAAAAAATCGGATTTAATTAAGGCGAGTTGTTCTCCAGATTTTGGTTACTGCAGCTTAAATTATCTATATAAGCTCACTTGTGTAAACTCCCGGACGGCTTTGTCGGATGGAATCGACTTGAGAAAATTTGTTGGGCTTACACATAAATTTTCTTGGAAAAGCCTGAAAATTCTATAGTGTTTTTTCAAGCTGGGATAAAGAATTTCGGCACGGAAATAAATGGGGCTTTACATCCATCATATTATTTAACAGTATTTTTATTTATATTTTGAATTGGCAATTTTTGGTGCCCTATAGGGGAGCTCTGCTTATAATAAAGAGAGAAAGTGTTAAAAACCCCATTTACCGGTAGTGTAAATTTATTGTAATAAGAAAAATCGATGATGATATCCGGATTATACCATGGCAGAGTTTGGTTGGTTGAGCTTATTAGATTTAAAATTGGGATTATCGCTGAGTTACAACGCTTGGGTGTAAAAATAGTATCGCTTTGCATGGACCAAATATATGGATACTACACGAGCAATCAGTACAAGAAATTTTGAGGTGGTTAGAGTGGTTAGCGTGGGGATTATAATATATAATTATTGCAGCAAAATTATTATATTCTAAGAATAACTTATAATAATTTTCGTAATCTGATGCTTCTTTCACGGTTCAAAAGGTACAGAATTATGATTAGATAAAACTATCAGAGTTGCTAAGATAAGCGAGATCAATAATTGCTCTTGTTCTGAATCAGTTACTAGAAGCTGTTAAGGTACAATCAACGATTCTTTAAGAAGGAATTACCTCAATTGTAATTTGAAATGATTGACCTGATCGATCATGAATTAATAATTTATCAATAAGAATTTCAAAGAATTTGTTCAATCAGTCAGTATAACCGTTTTTCATTTTATCGAGTAGAATATTGCCAGGAGCTCCTGAAAGAATTTATAGACTGCAGGTCAATGATTGATTATGATCAAGATTCAGGAAATGATTCAAAGTTTTTAGGGCATATCATGCACCAGAATATGGCTTAAGAATTCTTGAACAGTTTTTTTTGTTGTGTTAGTTGTAATTTGATCACGACCGTTTTGTCTCTTCAAAATTGTAATCTATGATTTAGACTAAGCTATTGATTGACGTAACTATGCATAAATGTAAGATTCTAAAATAACTGGGTGAGACAGTATTGTGTATACAGTTAAAAATGCTTAAGCAGGGTAATCTGCAGTATACCATACTGGTATATTATGGCAATTTGATCTAAGATAATGGAACGTCAAGGACTTATGAATCAAAGCCCAGCTTAATGACTTGGATGATTCAAGTCCGCAATTTAGATGGATTTATTTTCAAATTGTATCAAAGATTTGTGGGTAGATGATCATTCAATACATGCAAGAAAGTACAAAATTTCTTTCCAATCCAAATGGTGAAGATGATTTAATGTATGATATATAAAGTTTTAGACTGTTGATGGATATTCAGCTGGGTTGGTGCATGCAGATTGATCTGCTTGAGCTATAATAACTTGAGCTACATCCATCTACATCAAATATAGATTCTTCGTGTTCTGTCCATCATGATGGCAAGATGATCAATCTATGGATGCATACAAGAGGATGACAAAATAGGTTTCAGCGTACAGTGCTAAATCATAAATATGGATATTCTAGAAGTAATGGAACAATCATCCAAGATTGTAGGTATCCCACAGATCATAATGGCTGTACATCCATGTAGGTACAGGTTTATTCAGTAAGTCATTAACGTTAAATCAGGATCAGTTATAAATACGCTGTATATTCGCGATCAGTTATTCAATCTATGACAAAATTGACTCAATTGTGATACTGTAATAAATTTAAGGACTTGAATTGAAAAACAGCAAAGTAATGACAGCGCTGACGATTTGAGTATCATGATACGTTTAGTGTAAAATTGCTTCCTTGAGCATGGAGATGTTGCAAATTGAGTACAACTATTTTTTATATATCCATTATTGAATAGATAGAATAAAGTTGCACCTAATTTAGTTTTTATTTGGATGAAAATATTATTTAGAAAGCTTACGTTTCTATACTTAGTTATAGTTGCTATTAGTAATCTGCAAAAGAAGCTTTTATCGATATATATAATTATATTAATAATTATAAAATTTTTGAGATTTGCATTAATTATTCTGTAGTGATAAAAATATCCCATTATATAGATGTATCTATATGTAAATTTTTAATTGAGCGGCTGGACTGGTTACAATACTGCGACCTAGCTATAGGATACTATAAATATTTTGTAGTTCTAACTGAAAAGTATGCAGAAAGATATTTCAAGGTCCTCCATCTTGATTCATGGTGCACCTTCAAGGTGTACAGTTTCAATACATAATACACGATTTGTAAAGCTTAGCTTCGAGTTCTAGAACTTTAAAAGTTGATTCATTGGTAGCTATAACTATAGCTATAGGTAGAACAACATCTAGAACATCGTGTCAATATTCTTTATACTCCTAACAGCTGCATGCCTGTACGCTCTGTACGTACAATTTATAGTAGTATCCCAGGATATATGGTACTATAGATATATCCTAATAATTTGTAGTGGTTTCACTAAATATAGTTACAATAGATTTAATTCAGTTGAAGAAAGGTTTTTTAACGAGACTCAACTCATTGTTAATCTTAAAACTTTTAAGCTTTTTGTAGGTACAATTAACATATAAACAACATGCCATCCAGGATGATGCATCAATCGTCCCACTTGCTAAAAAAATTAAGTTTTCATAGCCCTAAAATTCTCCTTCTTTCTTGAAATTTAAATTCCTATAGCTATAGAAATACTGAAATAAGTATTATGGAATCATTTATGCTATCTATATTGCTACAAAGTCCTGGATTGGATTCTAGGAATATCCAAGCATTATTATGATGGCAGCAGCAATTCAATCCATGGTGCAAAAAAATATTATCAGCGCTAACACCGCAATTCGAATTTAACAAGCTATGACACTATCCTATATGGATGAAGTATACTGATGAAGATATCAAAATCAGATAATTTTAGCACACGCTTGAGTCGGTTTTAGCTCAAAAAATAAGTTTTTGTTCCCGCTTGAAAGCGTTGCCTGGCCACAAAAAAAAAGGATTTTCAGGGCTTAAGAGTGCTGCGCCCGGTTATAATTATTCTGCGTTGTCCCCAATTTGTTTTTTTGCAAGCTGTAGTAAAAATTCCACTGTTCAGGCGCTGCTAGCTAAGCACGTAATTGGATCATTGTAATCATTCTGCTCATTCCACAGTCTAAAAAGCAATATTCTTAGAATTATTCTGTTATCAGTCTACTATCCTCATCAATTGCTATCCTATAGGTATCATCATACTCTGTCCATATATATATATCAAAGTTCTCAAATTGTATAGCTAACAATGTGATGTGAAACCAGCTCAGTAGTATTCATACGTAGAAAAATGGTTTTGTGACCTTGATCATTCATTCATTTGCAATCACCAGCTCCCGTTAATCAACAAATCATCACAACAAACAATGCTTGCAAGAATATTAACCCAAAGTCCTGGATTCTATGTACCTGCTAAGCTTTAAACAACAATAAATAAATATTGAAAACTTGATCTGGTTGGAGAATCGTCTTCAATTTTTTACTATAGTGTTATAATGTTGTGGATATTTCGTAAAAAGAAAACAATTTTTTTTTTTTCAGCACAGCTTGAGCACCCACCCGGCTAGTATAAGCGCTATAGCGCTCTTACTTACTCACTTACACTTAAGTTTATAAAATTCATGACTGAACCACTGCAGCACAATTTTAAAGCGCAGTAATAAGAATGGCCGATCGGCATATTTTAATTTTTATCAACAGCGATTACATAATGAAATTTTTGAAAAAGCTATAAATACACACTAAACAAACAAAAAGAAAGTTCAATCAACAGAAATTTATATTTGACAGCTACGTTTTCCACCCATTTTTCTTCTGACTTTTTTTTTTTTTTTTCCCTCTCCCTCTCTCTCTCTTTTACTCCCTCCTTGTTTATATCGTTTTTTTTGTTCTTATTTATATATATTTGCGACATCCACTTTTATATTCATTATTTCGACATTATTAGATACCTTAGACGTTCATTACTTTCAAGTTTCTATTCATCTATTTTGTTTCATTATTATTATACATTGACAAAAATATTGTAATTTAACGACAAATTCATAAACTCACAATACAAACACTAACTTATTTATTTATTTATAATTAATAGACGCTGAACCAAGTTTCAATAGACATTAATACCTCATACATTTATAACACAAATATATATATACTAACACATACTCAACATGTCAAGGCATTTTCGATCATTCAGTCAGTCTTCAAATACAGGCTCTATTAAAGGATCACAACCTACAACACCTTTGTTCAAAAGTCCTGTAACTATGGATGTTAATTCATTTTCACCAAACTTACCTCAACCATCAGAAGCAACAACTATCAATAAAGGTGCCGGAATCAATGCTATTGTTAATAACGCTAATTCTCCAGCCGGTGGTGCCGGTAATACTGCACCAATGCCTGCTGCAGAAACAAGTTTCCCAAAAGATACCCCTCCAGAAATGATTCCAATTTTGACATTATTAAGTGCACATCAAAATCGAGTTTATACCGATGGTTATTTTATGATTTTAAGCGATTTGAATGCTGGTAAGTTTATTTCAACCCCCCTTAAAATATGGAAAATTTTGTAAGACCGAAAAAAAAAAAAATTATTTAAGGTTTAAAGAAGTTGCGCACGTTTTATTTTTTTTTTTAACAAAATACCAAGAAAAAATATTATTACATGCAAACCTTATTCAGTATTTTTTTTTCTAATCTTCACCTAAAATAAAACAATACTAACTTGATTTTAGATGGTAAACCAGTTAACGATAAACGATGGGTTGAAGTTTATGGTAAACTTCAAGGTACAGTTTTGAGTATTTGGGATGCAGAAACATTGAATGCAGCTGAAGACGGTGGAGAACCAACACCAACATATATTAACATTACTGATAGTACATTTAAAAGCATTGAAACATTACCATCACCAAGTGGTGATTTACAAAATATTATTGTATTAAGTACAACAATGAAGAATCGATTTTTGTTACAATTTGCAACATTAGAATTATTACATACATGGACTGCAAGTTTAAGATTAAGTGTATTTGAATTTACAAGTTTACAAGAAGCATATACTGGTGCATTATTATCAAGTAAAGGTTCAAAATTAAATGGTATTAGAACTTTATTAGCAGAAACTAAATATAAACATGAAGATTGGGTTTCTGTTAGATTTGGTTCTGGTATGCCATGGAGAAAATGTTGGACTGTTATTACTCCTGATGATCCTAAAAAGAAAAAAAAGATGAACAAAGGTACACCAGTTGGTACTATAGCATTTTATGAAGATAAAAAGATTAAAAAGGCACCTTTGGCAGTTGTCACTGGTGCTTATGCATGTTATGCTGTTTATCCAATGCGATCTGTTTTGGTTAATAATAGTACATTAATTAAAATGGAAGGTAGAGTTCAATTTAATGATGGTAATGATAATGGTGAAAAAGATGCTGCTGTATTCATGATGCCAACTCAACATGCTGGTGTTTTGGGTTTTGAAACTTTAATTAGATTTTTAATTCCAAGTTTGGATGTTTTTAAATTATATGGTAGACCAACTAGATTAAATGCTGATAAATCTGATATGAGAAGTTTATTATTTGGTATGCCAACTTTACCAAGAACTCATTATTTGGATATTGAAGATGTTAAAATGATTGTTCAATTAACTGGTAGTGATAAATGGTCATCAAGAGAATGGACTGTTAATATTAAAGATTTGTTAGCAAGAAAAATCTCTAGTGGTTATAAAGGATGTGGTGGATTTTCAAGTGTTGATGGTTTGGAAAGAAATTATTCAAATTCCTCTTATTCATCATCTAAAAATTCTCAACCACCTGTTAGAAACCAATTACCAACTCCACAAGAACAGCAACAACCACCTCAACCACCTCAACATAATAATAACTATCAAGCATATGCACAAGATAATGGTAGTAAAACTTCAGTTACAAGTATGCCAGGTCCAAATGGTAGAGGTACTCCAAATTTCAGTAGAGGAACTCCTCCACCTTCACAACAACAGCAACAACAAGGCATGGGCCAAGGTCCAATGAGACAAGCACCACCACCACCAGTTCGAACACAATCACCATATGTTCAAAATGCTCCTCAACCACAAGTTGTATCACCACAAGAAAGAATTGCTCCACAAGCTTTTAGAGCTACACCACCTGCTCCAGTTCCTCCACAGCATAATCAAGGTATGGTTTCCCAACCAACTTTACAACCAAATTTTCCAAATGATCCAAGATCTGCAAGTGAAGGTAACACTCCAGATAATTTATTAGGTAAAGTTGATTATGACACTGAACCTTTGACCAGACACAATACTGGTGAACAAAGATCTAATATGAAGAATGATATTTTTGGTTCAAATGAGCCAGTTGATTCTATTGATTCAATTAATCAAAGAAATCGACCAATCACTCCAACCAATCATCCTTCAAATGAAGATTTCCATTCTGCTAATAATTCACCAAAACAAATCTCACCACATCGAATTAAAAGAAGACCTGTATCATCAGAACAACAACAACAACAAGGACCTCCACCACAGATGAATATGTTTGATCCAACTGCAAATACACAACCACAACAATCATTACCTCCAGTTACTCAAGGTCCTCCAATTAAACAACCTTACAATCAACCACCTAGAACTCAATCTCCTGGATATAGACCACCTCCAAATGGAAATTTACAACCTCAAGGTCCAAGAGGTCCATCACCTCAACCACCTCAACATGGTCAAAGAAGAGGTCCTCCTCCACAACCTCAACAACGTCCTCCTCCACAACAATACCAATATCAAAATGGTCCACCACCACCTCCTCCTAACGGTATGAGACAAGGTCCTTCTCAACACCACCAACAACAACGTGGTCCTCCACCTCAAGGGTATCGACCACCACCACAAGGAATGCGGCAAGGTCCTCCTCCTCCACCTTCACAAGGAATGAGAAATACACCACCTCCTCAACAACTACCTCAAGGTTATAGAGGATTCAGTCCATCTCCACAACCTCAACCACAAGGTCAACGGCCAATGCCTCAAGGACAAAGACCACCTCCAGGTCAACACTATGGTTTTGTAAATAATTAAGTTTCAGCAGATGATTGAAAAAAAAAGCTTAAAACTATAATAATGATGATGGATTATTCTTTATAGTTTTTATGTATTATTATTTAATAATTATTATGATATTTATATTTTCAAAATTTACTGCATTGTATTGTCGTAGACTTGTTTTATTGAAATTTGGGTTTTAAAATGTTAATTGATTATACTGTGGGCGGAGGATTTTAAGGGTATATCAAACTAACATATCGTCATGTATTACTAAGAGATTCTGTATTAGTCCTTGTAGGAGCTAGTTTCAACATAGTGGAATTTATACCCTCTTCTTTATCGATGAATGAATGATATTGTATTGATATCTCATGTCTTGTGTGACTATTTTTTCTTACTTCACTGCGGGACGTCTATTTTTAGAATCTGCATATCAATGAGTACACATGTCCCCCTGATTATTTATTGATCACCATTCAACTTAAATCACTTGCAAAAGCTTATTCTGCTCAACTGACTAAAATTATAAAATTCATATCTGATACTCAAAATTATTCAGCTTAATTAATTAGCGCGGACCGGGTTTAAAATAAATAGTCAAGTAGGTAACACGTAACAAGAAACCGGTCTATAAATAAATTAGCATCCCTTGAAGAAACTGCTGCAAGTACTCACCGTGGTTTGAACTACCAGGTAGGGTATGTTAGAAGCTTATCATGCCTCATTTTTTTCGGTGATACTTACTGTCAAAAGACATGTATAGCTGAGGTTATTATACCTACTATATACATAACATGATTTTTTCTATACATTTTTGTAATATCTTGGTTATAATAGCTATAGATGTTTTTGGTAAAATGATAACTATTTTAATCCAAAAAATTCAAAAAATTAAAGATATGGGAGATTCTCGGAAATAAAGTATTGTTTAAAATAGATACCTCAGAAATATCGACTATGCTGAGATCGATGCTACCCTCAATTTTGTAACCGATTTGAGTTTCCAGCTTGGGTTAGAAGTAAACATTGATTAGATTGGTAATGCCTCAATAACAAGCTACCAGGCTGTATAATTAAGTTTTATATTATTCTAGAAGAGATAGTTACCCGCGTATATACTAACGTTTTCATTCTTGGCATGGTACTAAAAGTTTGGTAAAATCCAGATGACCGGTAATTCAAATTCACAGGGCCTTATAAAAAAAAATTCTAAAAAAAATTACTATTATTTATTATTATATCTAGCAACAACAAGATTTGAAGATGGTGGTGTCGAAATAAACTGCAACCAATGCTTGAGCGATCAATTTCCTCCTAGCATCCTGGCTCTAGTATACTCATCAATCGATCAATTGAACAATTGAAGAAGAAACAGTTTGGGCCGAAAACGGTGGGTCTTCAAGTATCTGCAGCTGTGGATGGAACAACGAATTACATTTTGTTATTTTATTATTATCAAGTAACCTATTATTTATTCATTATTTTTATTTTGTTTATTTTATAATATAGTATATAGACTTTATGTAAGACAATTAAACATGTGTCTTGGCTTTTTAGCAACACCTGTTTTGAATTTATTAAAAAGATTTAAAACAACAACAACGATCTCTTATAATATTAGCAAGATAGATTATATACATGTATTGCATTTTTTATAAGCATGATCGCTACTATTTTTCAAGCTCATAACTTTTTGTTAGGATAGGCAGGATCAATTTGTACTATAGATATATATATATATATATATGAGACAGAAAAAAAGGCTTCTAAGCTTTTGCAAATTTGAATATAATACATTAACGATCCAGTAGAAGAAGATTCAGTATCATGTAATATATATTCATATGGGAAATATCAAATCCTACGCAAGCAACTTCAAGGGCTTACAGAAATAGTATCGTAGCTATGATATATTGTTATATCAAGGATAATTCCCATTTAGATATTGGATAGCCCATGCCGACAGCTTTTGTTTGAGCCATGTTAGTTTTAGTTTCGATAGCGTAAGTAAGTTCGAGACAACGTTTTTCAGTAGGGTAAAATTAAGCCGCACGACTTGTTTAATAATATACAATGCGCGCAACTTCAAAATTAGCTACAGTAAAGTGAAAATCCAGGCAATAAGGGCTCAGTTCGCAATGCTAATTAAAAGTTTAAATTAAGTACATATCCTTTTTTCAAAGAAGTAGCTAGTTATATGAAAGCAGTATCAATGTGGTTAACCTAGCTTTAAACTCTAGAATTCAATAGTATAAATTGCTTTAGTTTTTTTTTTTTTATCTGGAGTGATTTGAATTGAGGTTAACCTGAAATTTTTATTAGTCCAGACAACTATACTATATTTCAACCAAGACAATTGTTAACTCCAATACTTATATTTTCCAAATATTTAAGTGTTAATTCATAAACATTAAAAAAAAAACATGTCAAGCACCTGGCAACCATCGTCAGAATCGATCAACAAAGTCTACAAACTGGCTAAAGAACTACCGAACCTAACCCATATGTTCAACGCGTCAGGTAGTTTTTTAACAACTTTGTGCTCCAATCTTCAAGTCTTCACCTCAAATAAAGGATACGTTTGTATCACTGAAACAAAAGACTGTGAGTTCTCTGCAGTTGATTTTTTTGAAAAAAATGGTCCCAAAAAACGAAGATCTTCAACAAAAGATATGTTATTAGATAATAATCGAGAGTTTCAATATACTTTAATAGGTATATTTAAAAATTTTCATAATTTTGTTTTTAATCCTGACAATACAGCCAAGTCTGCAGGTGATGGTATGATAACTGTGGATCAAATTATGGTATGTAAAAGTTACTTTGAACTCCCCACAAGTGTGGATAATTATAATGATCGGATAGATGATTTGGGTAATGATATGGTAGATTATGAGTATAAATATGGAGTTTATGTTGATCCGAGTCGGATAGAGTTGATGGAGTTGATTGGGTTAGATGAGAATGAAATTAATGGGAAAGTAATTAGTGTAATAGAGTTTCAAGATTTAAAGAATGAGAATGAGGTTGAAGAGTTTATGAAAGAAATGAATCAATGTATTAGAAAGGAAGATCAAGAGTTTGATATGATTAGACATGGCAAGAGTTTTGCTGAAAAGTATGGGTTTGAAGTTGGGAAATTGTTACAATCAGAATTGTTTGATCCTCCCGTTATAAAAAGTGTTGATCCTTCGAAAGGGTTGAAAGTGGTTGACGGGAAGAGTAAGAAGAAGTATGAAGTATGATGTTTTTTTTTCATTTTGATTTTATTGCTGTATGAATATGTTAACTACTTCACATTATAATATAGTTCTACAGAATCTATTGCAAACGTAAACAAATGTATAGTTTTACAAGTACGATACTTCCTAAACGAGCGTACTACGGTGTCTAAAACCTTTTCAAATATGCAAAAATGCAGTATTATTATATATAAGTCTATAAAAAATAACAGAAAACCAACCCTTTTATATTATAATTCCAATATAACAAGTTAGACTTGCCACTCTACCAACCAGTACGACCAACCCCATTGTAATTATCATAGATGCTTTGATTACTACAACCGGGTGTACTAATACCAAGACTATTATATCCGTCATCAAAGATGTCTCTTTTAGATCCATCATCAAAAATGTCTCTTGTACCATGCTTTTTATTTTTCATTTTCTTATCACCTAAGTGCCCAATAATAGCACCAGCTACCGCACCTAACAACCCATGATGACCAGCTTTATGACCACCATACCCTCCAATTGCCATTCCAGCTAAAGTGCTCTTCAAACCTCTTTCACCGTCTTGTGGAGTCATTGTTACACTTCGATCAAGGTTTTGGTTACTTGTGAATTGGTCGTAACCAGTTTGTGGGTTAGCGAAATGAGTGTTTTGGTTGTTGTATGGATGAGTATTGTAGAATTCTTGTGCAGACATTGTTTGTTTTGTAGTTTTTGTAATTTGCGCGTATATGTGTGTTTGTTGAATAAACTTGACAATTGTATTAATTGATGATTATAAAAACTGAATTTAGAGAAAAGGGAATTGTTGTATATTTATATTATATCAATTTGTATTAACTTTCGTACTTTAGAATGTGTGATGGTGATTGGTTCGAGTGGCTACTGTATATTATGGCTAAGATGTAATTTTCATGGCTCAGTTTGCTTTGGCTTTGATTGATGTAGGCATTTAGATCAGATGGTTGTTTACAGTTGTGGAAGACAAGATGCTTTAAAGATCTCAGAATCAAGGGCTGATATTTTAGTAGAAAAGTGATCGTCAGGTCATGTTAAGGGTTAGCCATGGCACCGCACCACTAGAATATTTCAGCCTCTTTGTACTGCATGCATGGATATTCATGGCTGTTAAGATATGAGCCTTTTTTTCATGCAGGTTTTGAGCCGCGTATGGTTATTCCTTGCAGTTCAATATATCCACTGCAGAACGTTATTGGGCTACATTATATATTTTATAAAAATTTTTTATATCAAGATCTTTATAGCACTGAATATGAAGAGTTGGAGCAATATATTTGCTGAGAGAATTCTTAAACTCACATATGCTAACAACTACATAGACTTAATTCAAGCTCACCTAGGTATATATTTTATGGTATATAGCTTGTTAGTGTAGACAGCGTTTTTGAATAAAATAACTGGACATCTTGTACCGGCTTATATTTTGGGGTTGATTAATTATTGCATCATGATCTGGGGTACCAATCATACAGCGATGGTTCATTGAGGCTAATCACGCTTTTATCATGGCTCTTTAGCCTTGTATGTTTTATGCTGCAATCTCTTAAATACAAGGCTGGTGGTGGTACTCGTACCACATTTCATACTGAAAGTTTACAAAAATTTATAGGTTTGCACCTCTGGAATTCGGCAAGAGCCGCCGTATCAATTGTTTACATAAAGTATATAGACTCAGCCGCGTTACTCCGCATTGCCTTACTTCCACTAGTTATCATGATGATATATACACCATGCAGATTGTTAATATACCCGTGGATGTAATACATTTAATCAGTATGGATATGAGTGGTTACTGGTGAGCTACATACAGATATTCACAACGTTATCAAACGGTTGAGACGATGATAATCAAATGCTAGTTAGCACTAGCTGTATACTGGCCATATAATATATCGGATATCTTGAGTTCTATAATACATGCAGTTGGATTGGCATGGCTGAAGGAATATTTGAATGGACCAGATCTTTTGCCAGTTACAGTTAATGAACGTTATGCAGGAACTTTTTATAGCAGATATAATACCTGAACAATAAAAGATGATTTGTCCTATTTTCATGGTGTTTAGTTGGTTATAAAGATTGTTGACTGCGATATTATACTATAGCTAGCCTTAGGTGGTGTATCAGCCGTGTGCAAGTTGTGCATTGTACTATGCATCCTATTAGAAACAATGCATAGCTATATATACTACTAGCCTTGAGATCAGTATGGTTTTTGTCCTTCTATGACCCGTTTATTGCCTTTAAATGATTTAATGATACAAAACGTAAAAAGATTAGACTTCATTACAATAAAGCGTGATTAAACTTGCAATTGCATATATTTTAACTCATTAACGCGTATGATATATTATTAAAATCTGGCCTGCATGTATGTGATCGGCCACACTGAACGGAGAGAGCACTTGGAAGTAGAAGTAGAAGTAGAAAAGGGTATGATTTCTTACCAAGTAGGATCCCAAAAATCCTATTAACATTTTAATCAAACTCTTTTTCCCGGCAGTCATGATTCTTGTACAAGTAGGATAGACTCGTTTGATAGGATGGTGATCTCAGTTACTAGAATGTTTCAAGCACTGCTCTCCCCACCACTGATTAGTAAATAAATAACTCGCATGTATATTATCTTTATTATTTTTATGAACTTTTAATCTTTGTCAACTCTAGCAATTGCGATGTTGTATGAAGTACCAGATCTAATTGGTAATACTCCATTTTTCTATGCTAAGTGTAGCACATATTAATGTATACTTGTACCAGTTGTGTTCTATATAGGCTCTTAATTAAAACTTTATTCACGCGTAAATCTGGGGTTTTTCCGGTTTTGAAACCAATTGAACCTGGAGTTATTAATTTGTGCATAATTTTGAAGAATGCAAATTATATATATAGTTACATGTTACTACCAAAATCACAACTAGAAAGTTATGATTATTAATATTCCTACGCTTGAGCTATTAATAAAAGATCGTCCAAACACACTATAGCGTTTCTCAAGCTTTCAATTTGAAGTTTTACCCAAGTACCTGGTATGGATGGACCTAAGTCAAATTAAACGCCAGAACTCAGAACCTCGAGCTCAATATAGCTCTTAGTTAGAAAAAAAAAGTATAAAAGGACCTTGAAATCCTCTTAAAAACTGAAAACTCTTCTCCTCAAACAATTCGCTTGTTTGGGAGCATTCAAATAGCTTTTCAGAGCTAGTTGAAAAGTTTTTTTTACATTCGTTAGTCTATGTATAACTATTTTTTTTAGTACACTTTTTTTTTTATATATTATACTAGTGCATATTGTAGATATTTCATATGTCAATAAAGCTATAGGTTTTTCTTTCTTATTTATAATTCATCTAATGTTGAACTTGAATAGCAACTTTAGAGTGCCGTTTCTATACATCATATTCGTGGTATAACTGAGATGCACGGTAATTCCATACTATAGTGTAACCTAAAAGTGGTAATTTATCTAATATCATGTATTTTTACCAGAATAATTGACACCGATACACTAAGCTCTTGGTTTGCTTTCGAGCATAGGCATATATAGAAAATGATTTAACAATCCGAGTTCACGTTTTATCAAAAGGGCGCCTAAATTTCCGAAAAATGGATTTAATAATAAATTCAACTATTACAATAGGAATGTGATACTTACAGCTGGGCGCATAAATCAAATCGATGTATTAAATGGCACATGCCCTTTAACGATGATGATAATCTTCTAGAATTGATAGATACTCAGTATTATAATAGAACCCACGGCCACAAAAAAAAGTATAAAAGGCCTTAAAATCCGCCAAAATTGTTCAAAATCTTTTTTTCTCTTTTCACACAACTCGCTTGTTTTAATCATTATGAAATCTTAAGAGGTGCTTTGTTAAATCAAGCAATGCGAGTTTTGATAAAATCTCAATATATGTAAAGTAGATAGATCAGATAAGACTATGTCTTATATTATTACTATAGACAAAAAGAATCGCTAAAATCTTATTATTTATTGAAGTTAATGTTATAAAAATAAATTATTCATAAATTTTTTTTAATTAGATCATTATGCTAGCACACTCCTCTTAACAATTCAATTACCCTGTAATAGGATTTCCAACAAGTTTATATGTTTTTTAGTTAATAGATAACATCTAATAATATACATATATAGAAGTATGCATTTGTAGAGATTAATTACATCTGTTGGTAATACTTTTATTTTTACTTATTTATTTATTTTTTGATCCATTGTAGAGCAACAGCTTGCCTGGTTTAAGTTTAGGAAATAATAATTAAACGCTACGGTTGAAACATGGCATCTTTCCTTATCGTGTATAATTATAACTATAATCATAATAGCTATTGGCATAAACTCCTAAATCTTGAAAAATTATTAAATGCCTAGACCTTCTACTCAAATCAAAGGAATCTCAAGATCAATCTTTTGAGAAATATTCAGAATATATCACACTAGAAATGTGATACTTTATTTGTGCGCATAGATATATAATTAAATAAGCACGCTTTTCTATAGTAATCATGCTCAATAGGTGATTTACACAACTAATTAGTAACACTGCACAGTAAGTCTAATGATCGTCATACGTAACTGAAGTACATGGCTATAGATATATACCTGGCCTAGCGCTCTCCAAAAAAAAAAAAAAAAGATCTATAAATAAATACACGATAACACAAACAAAAAAAAAAAAAACGAGAGTATAAAAGGGCCTGTAAATCCTTCTTTTATTTTAAATTTTTTTCCCTTCTTCAAACAATTCGCTTGTTTTTTACTCTCCTTATGAAGGGGTAGCAAAGTAAACCTAAAAATTTTTTTTGTTCTAATATGACTTTTTTTTTTAAATAACTTCTCTGATATTGTAGATAATAATTATAATATATATAAATACTCTGGTGTTATAGGTATTAAAGATGCTAGTGGAGCTGCTCTTCTAGGCGCCATTGAGTCACGACTCAATCGTGATTTCCCATTTAAATTTACTGCTTATTTTGCCAGAATTTGCAAGGTATGCATCGTAAATTTAATGCATTGCAATTGAGAGGTGATAACTTTTTATAATCATGAAGCTGCAGCTATTTTATATCAGTTCCCCTATACCCTTAAAGTCCAATTAAGAGTTAACGTTTAGCATATTCGAAGCTTAAGCAATTGTGATACATTTATTGTGCATGAATCAGGCATCCGATCCACAGTAAGTATAATACGGATGATCGTCATACGAAACTGCCATAGAGTACATGACTACCTGGCTTAGCGCTCTCCAAAAAAAAAAAGATCGATCTATGACTGAAAACACAATAGCACAGACAAAAAAAACGAGAGTATAAAAGGGCCTGTAAATCCTTCTTTTATTTTAATTTTTTTCCCTTCTTCAAACAATTCGCTTGTTTTCTACTATTCTTATAAAGGGATAATAGAGTAAGTCCAATAATTAAGTGATATATGGCTTTTTTTCTTTAAAATAATTCTCTGATACTGTAGATACTATAATATATATAAATACTCTGGTGTTATAGGTATTAAAGATGCTAGTGGAGCTACTCTTCTAGGCGCCATTGAGTCACAACTCAACCGTGATTTCTCATTTAAATGTACTGCTTATTTTTGCCAGAATTTGTAAGGTATGCATCGTAATTTTAATGCATTGCAATTGAGAAGTGGTAATTGTGGCTAATTGTTTATAACCTACCAATAGTCCTCGTTTACCTTTAAAGTTTTATATATAGTGTAATGAATCGCCAAAGCTTTATATATTTGAAGCTTTAATATACTTAGCGTATCACAATGGAAATGCGACACTTTTGTTGTACATGAACAATACGTGTAGAGTAATTATAATGATCGTTTCATGTAATTGAAAAATACATGGCTACAGGGCCTAGCACTTTCAAAAATATTTATGACTGAAAACACATTATACTATAGTAGTTAACCACAAACCAGAAAAAAATAAATAAAAAAGAGTATGAAGGGGCCTCGAAATCCTTCTGTAATTTTAATTTTTTTTCTTCCTTTCTCCAAACAATTCGCTTGTTTATATCACAATATTTTGAATGACCATTCAGTACATTACGTCGATCCCAGAAAGTTGAGTTTACTGAGTATTCTCATATATCTTCGTCCTTCTAGCTGTACAGATTTTTACGGGTTGTTCATTAGTATCTATATATGTATAGCAAGTAGTAGTGGATATTCTTGATAGATTATCGCTTAAAAAAACCGTCACTTCCTGTTCTATTATAAAAACTACTTGATAACGGCATTGTTTCATTACCTTGTAGATAATCATACTTGTCAAAAAACCACCAAAACTATACCCGTGAATGTTTTTTTGAATTACTTGAACTGCTTGCAAAACAATCAGCCTGTTTATACAAAACTCAAGCATGGAAATTGTTATGAAACTTGCCTCACATATTACTAAGAATAATAGCCAATCCAGGCCCTGGCCACCCCATACCACGTTATACCTTGTGAACTATACGCGCGCAGAATTGTACTAGTACTGCAGCTGTACACAATTTTATCCATCATAATATATATATATATATATATCTACCACGTATCAATAGATCAAATGTAAATGCATTCCAACTTCTCATCAATTAGACCTTCTCTTAAGTAAATTTTCTCTGTGTATTTGTCTTATTTTTTTTACTGGCCGGTATACATATATGAGTACCCTTTATACCGAGCTTCAACAAAGCAAACTCGTGTTTCTAGCGCGCGTTAATTCTCTAAATAAAGAACATTACAACCCTATATATTCAAAATATCATCCCACTGCGACAGTTGCTTCGATTGCATATGTCTACAAGAAGTCCTACTCAAGCTATAATATAATAATCCTTCCGTACTAATTAAGGTAATATGTAAAATCGTGCGACGTGTTTTTAACGCGCGTGAACTCTCACAACCTGAAACAAAAAAAAGTTTTTTTTTTAGACTACAAGGTTCTAGACATTTCAGTGTCTGCAAATATTAAATATTTGCTCTGCCGTGGTGGTTCTAATACTAAACCAGTATGACTGGTTGTACACTATTGAAGTTTCTTGTTTCGATAAAGACACCATACCTTAGCTAAGTAACCTTTATAACTAAAGCATATGTATATATACAAATACAGATGCTCTTTCCAGAGTATAAAGAGTTCGAATGCACAACGGAACAGGAACTCTCAGTAGAACTAAGAAAACGAGTCAGAAGCTTGGGTAATTAATTGTATAATTCATTGTGGTTTGAAACTAAAAAGTTAGTCTTACACTAATTATGCTGTACAAGTGTGCATAAACTTAATAAATATACTATAATAATATTGTGCTATGGCTAGCAACTTAAATCATTGAACGGGATCAAATTATGGCGTTTTCGGAAAGAAAAAAAAAATAAAAAAGACATATGCCTCATCTTCAATTCGTGTTTGATTTTCGAGACATAGTTCGTAGCTAAAAGATACCTAGGCTGTGCGTATAGGTTCAATATTGATTATAATTATGAATATTGGACATTACAAAGCTGAGTTTAAAAACATTTATCCACAGGTTCCATTAAAAGTGAATTCGAGTTATGAGACAAGTTTTTACGTGGCTTTCCCAATATTATTTCCACGCGTGTAAAACACGCTCTTTCACTGGCTTAAGTAATTAAAACCAAAACTCATATTTGAATTCAAGCACCTTAATCATCATGCATCTGTTTAACAGTCCTTTCAACGCTTTTAATTACTTAGCTTAAATAACTCATAATTACTGATGAACCCTCAATAGCTGATCTTAAACCACACATACTGCCCCATCGTTTTGATCGTGTTTGAAAAAAAAAAAAAAAAAAAAAAAAAAAAAAAAAAATAGGGGGGTGGTTTTTAAATTTTCAATATACTATCCGAAAACACGAAAACGCGTGATTCCAAAAAAAAAAAAATTTTGAAAATAATATTCCGTGTTCATCTTAGGCTTGAACGAATTTCTACAAGTTTCAAAATATTTAGTTGTGCTTGCCATGCATGGCTGCAAGGTTATGCCTAGATGCATGGTAGTTTCTAATGCTTATACTGATCCATGACTTAATTATCCTTTTAATAATTTTTGATCTTGAATCTAACCACTATAAGAATGCAAACCAGCCATCCGGATTAAAAAAACAAAAATTTCATCATCAAAGGTACTTGAAACAAAACCTTAAGGTGAATTCATAGAAGAAATGCAGACTTTCCAACTCACGATTGAACTAAGATCCTCTAGATCTTTAAGAATTTAAAATATATTGGCAAATCTATAATTAAGTGAGTAACTGCGCATTATATATAATGGGGGGGGGGCGGGTAAACTAATTGATCTACAAATTTAATCCATGTCCTTGAACATTTCTAATAATATCACAAATCAGGAAGTTTACCTATTTGGCTTATTTAGAAACTTTAAGAAATTTAATTTCTCAAATCTCCATTGCAAAGATACGCGTATTTTCAAGTCGCCAAATGATACGATAATTACGAGTCTAAATCGCATCTTTTTGTCGCGGCATTTACGTGTTCTCCCCTCAATTGGATTACCAAGGTAATTAACTCACACCCTCTACATCTGCAGTTGTCTAGAACTTACAAACCCAGCCACATTCTTTTTCATAGCACATCCATGGGAAGTGCGAGCTTCAATTATAAAATATGCCACCAGATTAATGTATTTAAACCAATATCCCATTCCCTGATCGATCGGTCTACAACAATTCTTAGAGATTCCATTGATTATCAACTAGCACATCTTATAAATTTACAAGCTCTAAGCAAATCATTATTTGGCCGAGCTAGCCATGAATCATTAACTTATTAATAAATTAAGGTGGGTTTTTAACCTATAGATGTGTACTATGATTTCGCTGCATGATATTCCTATAGGTACTGTATATACTAATATAATTTAAACTATATATAGATTTTCAATTTGAATCGTCTTTGAATTTTATAGGCGGTAATATACTAATCAATTGACTATAGGATATCATGATTTTAAGCTTGTGTGTATGCAAATCTAGTTAATCGTCCAAGTTTTAGCAATTTTCGCGTCATCGTGTAGCAACTCGATTGATTTTCGCGAAACACATGGTCAAAATATCTGTCAAGAACTTGTAAATTAATTTAAAAGTCACTCTCTGATCAGTTAAATTTGTTTTTACACGCATTCAAATCAGTAGCAGATATGGCTTTGGAACATTACAACAATTGTTAACAGCTAGCACACTCTGTTATAAGTAGTTATATAGACCTCTTTTAAACAATTTTGGTTTAAAACACGTAACTATCAAGTTATAATATACACTGTGTGCCCAGGTTAGAGAAAAAATTTACGCGTAATTAATTATCTGCAGATTATAATCAGTTACTGTAGTTATAAGATCTATCTTCTCAAACTGGATGTTAAATTAATATTCCTTAGCTAGTTCTAGATGCATAATTCTAACTTCAAAAAGCTGTATAATGATACAATCTGATCAAAAAGATAACAAGCTATATATTCGGGCTGAAGAATCCGAATAATTTATTGTTTTCCAAATCCGTACTTATCAGATCTTCTTTTCCCTTTATGAAGATCCATGAATTCTTCAACTAAGGCGTCTTATAATTGCCATAGCCTAGCTATCATCATCTTTCTGTGGTACCGGCAATATAATTTTCTCTTTCCTAATCGGGGTTTATCAGATCAAAAAACAAAATTCTTTTTTTTTTTTTTTTTTCTTTTGCATCATCATGACTTTTTCTATCCGATGCAAGATGGACGCAAAATTTCTCGCATCGGATTGGTTGGCCAAGTTTCAAATTTTAAGCTGTGAAAAGAGTTTAATTAAGCTCAAGTTGAATTTGTGGATCCAATGTGAAAATATTTGAAACATGTTCGTTTGCGTTTTATAACGCGTGCTAATTTTTTTTTTTTTTTTTCAAATTTGTCCACAAACCATACACATGCATGAGATTCCAATAAACGTTTATCTGATATAAATGATATAGCTATTAGCTAGGTTTGAGCTTACCTGTGGTGTTTCATATCATTCTTCACACAATGGCAACAAACTTAACGATTCCAGCCTAGGTAAAGTTATAAACCGGATAATGCAAATATTGGTGCTGCGTAGTGTTACATGAGTGCACATATATTTTATCATAAAACAGTGATGGCGGCCCTCAGTTGTTAACTTAAGCTTAATTATAAAATGAGGTTGACTTATTTTGCTATGGGATGGTGAATTTTGATAAGATCTAGATCATCAGTCTATTTTATAACGATGCATGCTTCCCTTTTTGGATTATCAGATTTTTTGCATCCGATGCTTTTTTAATCAAACAATCTTAAACCTGCTTAAAGTTTGAAGTTGCACATCTTTAGAATACTCTAATAAATATAAGTAATGGTTACTACTTCACTTGGCTATGTATCAGTCATAAATTTGTCATACTACAACCCCCTTTTATGATTTAGCTTTGAGGCTGAATTATTTTACAAAGGAACATGCTGTACATATATATGCTGCTTGCTCATGATTGCAATACTATAACCTTGTGCTATTCTATTTTATTACAATTATATGTAAAATTCTATTTTTCAACAACTATCTATAGCCATTGAACAGATATTTCCATGTATCCATTAATCTATACCTACTAAATACCTGGTTTGTCTTATTCATACCATATTAAGGTTGGCCGTCTAATTTAGGTATCTAATTAAGACCCTATCACAAATACATACACATTAATAATACCCACATTCAAACTCACTCATCTCTTTATTGTTCTTACCATTGCAACACCCTCAAATACATCAAAGCAATTGACATTATAATGCATATGCCATCTATCAACTCCATATTGCATCTATCCATGGATGCAACCTCCACTTAAATAAAGCACGCACGAGCGCTGCTATCAATTCTTCATTGCTTAAAAGCACCTCAAGATTGGGGATTTGTTTGTTTACATATTGCTTCAAACACTATCATAACAAACCCACAAAATTTCGCGCTCAAGCTGTGATAAATCCCAATTTTACTTTAATCATGCGCGTAACGTAACCCCCGGTTAACCTGACAACGCGTGAATTATTTTCGGTTTCAAAAAAGTTCGAATCGATAAACACGTCAACGCTTTGTACGCAGATTTGATTTAACACGCTTGATTAAGACTCGACTCATGCAGGCATACAATACTAGATTCAATTGCTTAAGGAACTACGTGTATTCTTTAGCTTGAAAGAACCTGTAGCATCCGGATGAATGCGATAGTTATAATTTTGAATCGATCGATTGATTCTGATTGTCATAAGCAAAATGGTTACGGTTTACGATTGAGAGTTGAGGTTTGTTTATAAATATATTTATGTGCACCTTATTGGGGCAGCCATACGGACGAAATAATACAATATTCCATGGATTTTTCGAATCGAGGCCAGTGGCTCTGCAGAATGCCTAATTATATTTATGTATAGTATATAGGTATAGCTACGATTCGTATAGACCTAGCCATTGATTAATCTGATAAATTGTAGAAGCGGAATATAAATCATAAATTTGAAGCTGATATCTCCCTGTGTAGCAGCACACGGATCCACACTAGCCACAATTAATCCACATTGTTGTTCACACTTAACAGTCTCTTAATATTATAGTTTGTGTATTGATCATTTGCAATATTATTATCTCATCAGGTACAAAAGCGCATATAATAAATGTTTCCTAAGTAAATTTGATTAATGAAAAACTTCCAATCAAAGTTTGTCACCCGATTCTGAGTCCTTCTCCACCCCTTATATCTATTAACACTGGAGTAGATTTTTTACATAAAGTGACAAAAGAATTATTTTCGCGCTTTTTTGAAATTTTTCTCGCTCGATTATATATCAATTGTTTACCCCTAAGAAAGCAAAAGCGAGACAGATCATCAGTCTGGACTAATTACCACCTTTTTTTTCTTGATTTCTTTTTTAATTTTTATAAAGCACCCATAAAATAAAACATATGCGTAGTTGAAAAAAAAAAAAATAAAATAAAATAAAAAGGAAGTTTCGTGTTTTGGTGTTTTTGCGAAAATTTTATTATTCAATTTACGCGTTCAAGCCTTAATAAATGAAGTCTTTTTTCATTTTTTGCGTATCTACATTGTACGCATTTCTCCACCCATTCATACGCCATTTCTAGCTAGAATTAATCGACATATTTACCAATCAATTTACATAGTACCCTGATTAATAACTTCCTACCAACCTTACCAGAATACCGTAGCTAACAAAGATTCGGATACTTCCATTATCAAATCATTCATTCTGAAATAACTTTTTTGAATCAGATTAAAAAATCAGACCAAAAGAAAGTTGACGTAAAAAAACATGCCATCCATGGATCAATAAAAAAGACTCGAGTTTTTCGTGCGCTGGCAACGCGTATCAAAAAGAAAATAAAATTTCGCCACATTTCGAGGTTCAAGCAGTGGTTAGGTTGGGAGGAAATAATAATACACCAGAAAATTTCGATAAACGCGTGCGCGAGCAGTAAGGTCGAAAGTTGAAAATTTTCTTGTTCACTTGGTGCTAAAAACACTTTAGATTTTTGTTTTGATTTTTCCTATTGCACTTACGCAATAATCGTAAATCGCGTCACGAAAATCTAAAAAAAAAAAAAAAGAGAAAAAGAATATAAAAGGGAGAAATTATTCCCATTTTAAAGAGAAAAAAAAAATAATCTTTTTAATTCACCACACTCTATTAAAATCAAGTGAAATCAACTAACTTTATACTAATAACAACGATGTCTACACAACAAACCCCATCAAAGAAAGCAGCATCAGCTTTAGACAATTTAAATCTTGAAATTGAAAAGCGAGATTTAAAGAATGAATTATTAGCTAAAAAAGAAGCAAAAGATGCTTTAAATAACACCACTATTACCAAAACTGAAGATAAATCAATTCCTCAATTACATAAGAAAGCAACCAAGAAATTAAAAGAAACTGAAGCAGAAGAACCATTGTTACAAGAAAATCCAAATCGATTTGTTTTATTCCCAATTAAATATCACGAAATTTGGCAAATGTATAAAAAAGCAGAAGCAAGTTTTTGGACTGCGGAAGAAATTGATTTAGGTAAAGATATGCATGATTGGGAAAACAAATTGAATGATAATGAACGATATTTTATTGAACATGTTTTGGCATTTTTTGCTGCAAGTGATGGTATTGTTAATGAAAATTTAGTTGAACGATTCAGTGGTGAAGTTCAAATTCCAGAAGCTAAATGTTTTTATGGTTTCCAAATTATGATGGAAAATATTCATAGTGAAACTTATTCATTATTAATTGATACTTATATTAAAGATCCAAAACGTGCTGATTATTTATTCCATGCTGTTGATAATATTCCATGTATTAAGAAGAAGGCTGATTGGGCATTAAAATGGATTAGTGATGAAGAATCATGTTTTGCATTAAGATTAGTTGCATTTGCAGCAGTTGAAGGTATTTTCTTTTCTGGTTCTTTTGCATCAATCTTTTGGTTAAAGAAACGAGGTTTGATGCCTGGTTTAACTTTTTCAAATGAATTGATTAGTAGAGATGAAGGTATGCATACTGATTTTGCATGTTTATTATATGCTCATTTAAAGAATCGACCTGATCAAGAATTAGTTGTTAAATTAATTACTGAAGCTGTTGATATTGAAAAAGAATTTTTAACTGATGCTTTACCATGTGGCTTATTGGGTATGAACAGTAAGTTAATGTGTCAATATATTGAATTTGTTGCTGATCGATTATTGGTTGCTTTGGGTATTAAGAAATATTACAATGCTAGTAATCCATTCGATTTTATGGAAAATATTTCTTTAAGTGGTAAGACTAATTTCTTTGAAAAACGAGTTTCTGATTATCAAAAGGCTGGTGTTATGACTGGTGGTAATAAAGAAGATTCTGGTAATGCTTTTGCATTAGATGAAGATTTTTAAACTATTTCTTTTGAATCTTTATTATTTTATACCCTCTACTCTTATATTTATTGTTTGTATTTTTTTTTGTATTATTTAATTTAACTGTCTAATGGAAACTGTTTTTTTTGTTATTGTAGTGTTTGTACGCTTGAGGGTGATAAATTTCAGCCATCAAGATTTGTAATTCCATGGGGTATTTGTGTACTTTACGTGTTTGGTGTATATTAAGCGTGTAATATTAAAGTTTTTCAGCGGTATAGCTTTTGTATCTGGAAAAACATGTAGTGATTCAAGACTAATATGTTCTAAAAGACAGTAAAATTCGGATTTGAGCTGATAGACAGTTATACTACATAAAAACCTAAATTTGCAAGCACTGAACACTCCCTCCTCTGCAATGGCTCCAACCGAATAATAAAATTGATTTATCAAACACTTGGAATCCCAGCAGAAAAATTTTACCAGCGAGAAAAAAAGGTGAGAGATCGTCTTGAGATTTTTCTTCAATGAATGCACCAGGTAGTTTAAAAATATATATGCCCCAAATTTTTGGTATAACAAAGCCTCATATTTACTAACGAAAATACAAAAAACTATCGAAATGAATTAATAGACAAGTATTTATTTGATATGAACTAAAACTATTCAACTGCTGCTAACAATACTATGGCAAAAAAGAAAAATTTCACACCGTAATAATTACACTGGGCTCATTGATAAAGTAAACCACAGCGCACTCAAACTAAGTGTAGTAACTCTAACCCATCAGTACAGTTCCAAAATGTACAATTAAGATGAACAGACCAACCCGCTCGAAAAAGTACCATCAAACTAAGTGGTACAATTGAGCGTTAGTAAATAGGTTACAGAAGGAAAAAAAAAAAAAAAAAAAAAAGGGAAAGAAAAAATAAGGTTAAAAAAATTTTATATTTATACTCATTTCTATTTTTTTAACTCCGGTTGGGAGAGTTGGGTATACACACTTCTAAGATTTACACCACTAACCCACCATTATAACCACGGTCAATTTTTTTCAAAATCCCCGCGACACGTTCAATATTTAAATCTTCATTCCGATCCGACTGAACTGCTTGCATTAATTCTTCCAATATTGGATCAACTCGATCTTCTTCTACACCTGTACATAATGATACAATTTTCCTAAACTTTGATTCCAATGCACTTGATCTATTATTTAAACCAATTGAAAGGGTTTTCAATCGATCAGCATTCTTTTTATATGCTGCAATTCTTGCCTTTAATATTAAGATATGATGATGTCTATTATCAAAAGCATTTGTAGTAATAAATGGTTCATCAGCATCAAAATCTCCTTCTATCGATGATCCATTAGCTTCAACAAATCGGTCATCTTCTTCTTTAATTGCATTGTCTAAATTGATTGCTGTTTGTTGATATTGTGATACAATATTTGATAAACTTTTCAAATCATCTAATCTTTGACGTTTATTTGATAATTGAGTAGTAACATCTCTTAATTGTTTTTGCATTGTTTCAATCTCTTTATCTTTATTTTTTAATTCTTCTGTAAATTCATCATCAATATTTTTAATCACTGAATGCATCTTTTCTAATGTATCTTTTCTTTCATTATTATTAATAGAATTGTTTGTTAAATTATTTTGGTTATGGGCTGTGGCAACAGCTGCTGCCACTGCAGCAGTGGTATTATTAGAATTATCCAAAACAATACCAAAATCAACTGGTTTTAGTCCAGCTCTATTTGAAATATGAGGTGAAGCACCAACATCCATTAATTGTTGACAAATATTTCTATTACCAACTCTTGCCGCAATGTTTAATGCAGTATCACCATTTTTATCTTGAACATTAACAACTTCATGAATGAATCTTTTTAAAGAATATCGTTGTGATTTACCTGTTGCACCTCTAGTAACAATCCATTCTAATAAACATTCTAAATAATATTTAGATGCACCACTTCTACCTTTAATACCAGCTGTTAAAGCAATATGATGTAAAACAGTTCGACCTTGTTTGTCAATTAATGGAATAGCTGGATATAATGATTCTAATAATTGAGGGAAAATTGCAACATCAAAAGAATTTGTAACTAGTACTGCTCTAACCAAAGTAGTTTCACCAGCATAATTACTTCTTTGTTGATTAGCACCCCTTTTAACTAATTCTTTAACTAATGGAGCCATTGCCAATGCACTTGCCCAATGTAATGCGGTATGACCACTATCATCAATAGGTAAATCAATAAATTCACTGGTAATTTCTGGCATAGTTTCTAATAATTTAACTGGATCATGTGATGACCCATCTTTTGGTGATAAAAATAATCTTGTAATTGAATGGATTATATTCATATTCATTGAAAAAGCATCCAAAGGTTCTAATGGGATTGTAATATCTGGTAAACTAGTATCATCAATTGGTGATGTTTTATCATCTTTATTTCCTAATTTAATTCGTTTTCTTGGTTGATCTTCATTATTAGTATTATTATTATTATTATTGTTGCTGTTGTTGTTATTATCTGTTATAGTATCTTGTCTAGCTTGTAATGAAGGTTGTGCAGGTCGATTAGGACCCAAATGTGATAAATTATACATTGCATTATTGGCACTTGTTGACATACTACCACCAGTAACTTGTAAAGGATGATTAAAAGTATTAGGTAATCTATTTGAACTACCAGGTGCACTTCTCTTTCTTTTAGCTGCTAACGCTTGTTCTTTTGTAGGCGTGTTTAACATTTGATTAGTTGGATCAAATAATAATAATGGTTGCAATTGTTCAAATACTCCATATTGTTTACATAATGCTACCCCACGTTCATATGGAATCCAGGTACCTTGATATTTACCATATCCACCTTGAACTTTTTCATGTTCACCAGTTAAAATTTCTCTTTCCAAAATCTTGGTTCTTTTTGATTTTTCTACCCCAGCTACTTTTAAAATTTGGGTAGCATTTAAACAACTATCATGTCTTCTTCTCATTACTGCAATTCCATTACTCATGATTTCAAAGACTGCAATCCCACTATAAGTAGCTGTATATAACTCATCATTGATTCTTTTATTAATATTACTACTACTAGCCTGTGGCGTGCTTGCTTCTCTATATTGGTAATTTTGGTTAGGTGATGTTAATGCTCTTGTTGGGGTACTTTGAGTAGCTTGTTGATTATATTGATTATAATAATATTCTGATTGATCATATGTGTTATTCCCGCCAGCAGGAGGAGGTGGTGGCCCTGGGTTTGTGGGTAATGCTTGAGGGTGTGGATGAGGATGAGAATGCTGTGATTGATCGTTCATTCTATTTATTATTATTATGGAATTGTAATGGTTGTTGTGAAGTTAGTTTATGGTTAGTAAAAAGTTTAGTAGTTAGTAAAGTCGCGTTTCGATTGTATTGTATTGTGTTGGAGAATAAAGACGAGTTGTCAACGCATTTATTAAAAAAAAAAAAAAATTTAAGGCAAGATGAAATAATAAAACCTCGCGCGCGTGTTTTTTTTTTTTTTTTTTTTTTCTTGTTAAAAAATTGAATTTACACGAGAAATTTTGTAAAATTGTAAATGGGAGTTTTCAAATTTGGTGAAATTATACGTGGTGGGGTTAAGCACTGCTTGAATGGGGAAGTTGAGATGCACCGATCCGATATTGTCGTGAATTTATATTCAGATAGTATGCCCCTTTTAGTCAAGTACTGCTTATAATGACAACTTCAATACTCCTTAACCATGAATTTTACAGTTTAATTTATAAAAATTCAGAACAAGATCATTCCATGATGTATAAAATTATAGCTGTAATATTAAACTACCGATATTTCTATAGCATCTATGGATGTATTTAGAATTGAAATCACTCTGGTGAATCCAAAGGCTACTACTGAAAAGGTAATTGAAAGTGTATTCAGATTCAGCTCCGACACCCGATAGAGTATCTGAAGATCCCAACTCTAATCTGCGTGTGGCTTAAACGTTGCGATAAATAAACCAACCTCCAACATTAATCAATCATTTTATCATAATCGCTAGCCATTCATTGCAAACATAAGACTCTTAACGCCGCCCTACACTGCAGCATTATTAGAGAAAAGCGAGCAAGTATTTTCAAATCAAAATCAATTAGTCTTAGGAAGCATCGTTTCTTAATATAATATAAGAATATATTACACCAAATAAAGGGTATTTCAAGTTGCCACACATAGTTAAAGTATCTACAACAATAATTAAAAAAGAAGTTTCGGGCAAGAATTGTGAAAGTTCAACCAACATAATAAAAACATCTTTATAGAGTTAATCGATCAATCTATTAAAACTTGCAAAAGAAATCTACTTTATTCTATAAATTATCGATAAACAGTTCCAGATAACTTTTTTTGTTATAATGTCTGTACCACCACAATTAAAATCAATTAGCTCTCTATTAGCAAGAGCCAACGAGCTCGAACAAAAAGAACCAATTATCGCTCATTACTGTCGAATGCATGCAGCTCAAACTGTTTTAGCTAAAAACTTACACCAAACGGATACAGAAGTAGCACAATTTGTTACAAACTTATTGGATCAAATTGAAGCTAACAAAGCAGGTGAAGGGGAATATCAAGCATTAAACACTGAGCAAGCAATATCAATTCTAAACGATGAAAGTGTAGCATATGCATATGTTGAGAATTTTGCATTAAATGTTTTTGCAAAAGCAGATTCAGAAATTTATAATAAAAAAGTTACCAAAATTACAGCAACAAAATTTATGGCAGCAGCAACCTTTTTAGATGTTTTGAAAGTATTTAGTGATAATGATGAATTAGAGAATGGAATTATGGAAAAAATCAAGTATTCCAAGTTTCAAGCTAGTAGGATTTTAAAAAGCATAAAAAATGGTGAAGATCCAAATGATTATGATCCACCAGGTGAAAAAGAGTCTTTAGTTGACGATGGAAATGAGTTTGGTGTTTCCAATGGACAGAATGAAATTGATCCATTTAGTAGTAATAGTAGCGGTGGTGGTGGCGGTGGAGATAGTGCACCAAACAGTAGTAGTGAAGGGTTAAGTTCAGGGATCAAAAATTTAGATAATCAATCTGAAGATAATAATGGTAGTAGCAATGGTAGTAATGAAAGTGATGATATTGCATCACATTTACCTAGTGCACCACCTGTTTTACCTAAAACACCTGAAGGTAAACCAAAAGGTACACCAACAAGAATGATCCCTGGGGGTCCTCCAATTCCTTCAGTGCCAACCTGGTTACCTGATGATAATGAAGATGACAGTGATGCAACTGAATCGCCTGTTGCACCTAAGAATCCACCTGTCCATCATGGTGGTGCTCCTGCTTATGCACCGGTCACTCCAACCAAACCTATAACTAAAGAAGATGTACAATCAATTGTTGACCAAACTCAATTGGTCAGTACTGCACAAAAGCATGCTAAATTTGCTATCAGTGCTTTGAATTATGACGATAAGGATACGGCTATTAAAGAATTGGAAAAGGCGTTATCATTGTTAAAAAATTCTAATTAGTAAATATAGAACTCAATTATAAAGTAATGTAGATTTAATGAATTTTTTTTTTTTTTTTTTTATTCTTTTTATTTTTTTTTTAGTTAAATTCTATTAGAAATAAGTATCAACTAATAATGCACAAATTCATCTAAATTATTAATTTCAATTTCTTGAAATTTTCTCTTAAATTTACCAATGTCAAGCAAATACCCCATATCCATTAATTTAGAGATACTATAGAGCCCATCACTTCCATTTAGTAAACAATTACAACTTAAATAGATATCACACTGATCGTTCAATCCAGCCAAAAAAACCCATAATAGTTTAACAAAAATATCAAAATCTATCTCAGTTTCGTATTTTGTTCGCAAAACTTGTAACCTAGGCATCAATTTCAATGCATCAATAATCTCATTCTTTGTATCTTGAGAAAAATACCAGCTATATCTAAACAACTTTACATGGTTTAAAATGAATTTGGGTAGATAATATCCTAAATATTTCAAATCATGATTATACTCAATTCTTTCAACAAATTTGCAATTTTGGAGTGAAAAACTTAATGCATCTTTAAGATTAGACTCACATGATTCATCAATTGATGAATAATGTTTAGTTGATTCTCTATCAATTATACTATCCAATAATACTAAATTTTCAACATTTTCAAATTTTAAACCTAATAAATTAAACCCGTTTGCTGTAATAATAGCCAAATTTTTAACATGGTTTATTAAAATAGGGTTAGGATGTTGTTTTGGAAAAGTTTTTGCACGATCATGTAATCTAAAAGTTTCAACTGTTCTGGGTATCCAATTAATACCTCTAGAATTATAGATATTTCTAACATGTAGCTGTAAATCTCTCAGCTCTTTACAATTGCTAAACAAACGTTGTAAATCAGATGCATCAACACGATCGACATCTAATCTGACCGTTCTGATACTTTCTGGTAACGAATCAATCATTTTCCTATCTAAATTCCGTTTAATCAAATCAAAATTGTTCGAAGTTAGTGATATACTGGTAACTTTCTCATTTAATGTAAAGTCGCTTAATTGAAATGGTGTTGAAGTGTTGAATAATACATATCGAATTTTATCATAAAATTCAGTTACTAAAATCTCTAATGCGCTTGAGTTATTGAATATTCTTGCTAATGGCTCTCGTTCTCTAATTCCCTCACTATCGAACCTCTCAATATCTATAGTTTGTAAATTGAGTAGATTTTCTCTTTTTAACCCTATAGTTAATAACCATGAAAATAAATGAGATTGTTTTATATTTTCAAAATCTGAAAACCCTGGTATTACTGCAATTGTTGAGCTACAGTTACCCCATGTATAAGGAGTTGATTCTTTGATAATAATTTTTGTAATATTTGATAAAAATTCTGTTGGAATTTGATTTCGAACCATCACTTTAACAAACTTTGAAATGTTTTTATTGTTGATTGATATATCGTAACTTTTGAAATCAAATAATGAAAGACTATCGTTGAAAGATGCATTATTTATTGTAATTTTTAATGTATCAAATTTTGGTAATAAATATGATCTCAATGATTGATTTGTGTGAATTAGGTTGAATATTGCTTGCTTTGATGGGATACAACTTGGTGTTTTCAGTGCATTAAGTTGCTGATATTGTGTATGGTCGATGATCTTGTCGAATATTTCACCAGGTAAGTCTAGTATTTGCATTTTTAATATATATCCTCGATCGGTGCTTTATAATAAAACCTCCCCTGGTTGCTATGGTGATTAAGTTTGTTAGTCCCCTTTTGAGGTTAATTTATCGGTTGCACTATTTTTTGGATACACTTCTTTTACCTGAAATTAAATAACCTTTTCTCTGTATTGATATCTAAATAATCCAAACAACACTTTATTTTCAACCCCCCATAAGTTGAACCCTCTAATATTAAAACTTCCTACAAAAAATAGGTTTGCAACCTGTTGTGTAGTAATGTTTTCTCAAACTTATTAAAAGGTATCAATAATTCCTAACAATCAGAAAAATTGATAAATAAATAAATAGAGGATTTCAACCTTTTCTTATACTAATAAACCAATATTTTTTTAATATTAAACTTTAAAAAAAAAAAAAAAAATGGTTATACTAAAACCTCGCTTAACTTTAATTAAAACTGCTAGTTCCACTATTGTTATATTGTTGATCCCGGTCGTTAAGAAAAAAAACGATAATCAATGTATATTATAAATGTGAGATATTAATACGATTTGTCAAATTTAAGTTGCTAAAAGTACTTTACCGAGTTAATATAACGAAATGTTGGTGGTAGAGAAGTAAAAGTAGAAGTGGAGATTTTCTGATGGAGAGTAGATTTTTATGATAAGGTTAAATCTTGGTTGCTGGATTCGGTGTTGGTGGATAGATATTAATAATTTAGCAGAACCTAACCTTAAAGATCCTAAACTTCCTGGTATATAGCCAAATAGAAATAAAGGGCAAATCAACTATAATATATACAGTTGTACTGAAGCTTAATTTGGCAGCACTGTGATGGCAATTGATGGTTTAGTATATGTGTCAAGGGTTCTAGTTTAACGGGTGTTTCAACGGAGTTGAGAAAAAAAGGAAAAATGACTGATAGACAATGATCATTAAAACTTAGTGGAACACAAGACAAAAAATATGATAATGACTATACCAGTGAACTACTGATCATCTAAAACATCCTTTAATATTTGCAACATGTACTTTCTATGTTTATGGTATACTATAGATAATAGATGCTTGATATTTATTAACATTGTGACCTGCTGATAGCTGGACTATTCCTCGAGAAGAAGGTGTATGTATGTAACGGCGCTTAAGAATCATAATATGGGCAAAGACAATGACAGTATCAATAGGTTCGTATCTTTAACCACTTTATAAAGCAATGCATCCTGCCATGGATAGATCAATTCAAAAGCTCGATTGCGGTTATTCGTAGTTCAGTGAGACGCTAAACAAAAGAGCCAAGGCACAAAAAAGGTACAAAACAGCGACTATAGTTATAATATAATAAGATCAATCCATTGCCAGGGTCCAAGGGTACTTGAAAAATCCGATATCTGCAGGATATAGCTCTATTAACTATAAATATATTATAAGTTACAATGGCCCGTTGGATTGGTAAGACACCGGAAACCTAGCCATTCTGTTGTTTTGGTACGTTTGGTACCATCGAGCTGGATAAATATAGTATCATCATCAATTCATTGTTTATTCTTAGTCTGTGCTTCTATACTATAGTTTATTCTATGATAGCAATTAGTGTGGTGTCTCTGAAGAAGTGCTTTGGTTCATTAATATCCTTCATTATAACAGCATAACATTCAATACATTATAATCGGAAATCCTGAAAGTCATATGGCATGCTTTATACATTTATAATTGGATAGAGGTACATGATCCTGTAATGGATTGCATATAGAAATTTTGGATTGAGGTGATCGGAATAATATGTACTCAATGGGTATCGGATATCATAATGTCGATCCATGTTAATCATTTTAGGCTTACAGTATAATTAATTTGACCAATTGTCAAAATTCACGTTACCTGTTGATATATATTATTTTTGAGAAGAATCTTTGTTTTAATAGTGTCAATAAATTAATTATAATATTTCTGAATTTTTATAGTTAAATTTAATACTTATTGAAATTTATTTACTTCAACTATACGATAGTATACAGGATCATATATCCATATATCTTACTTTTTAAGTTTAGAGTTCAAAATCTTAAAAGCCCTACAATAAATTACCAAGTGGACCTGTGCGCTTGTATATCTTCATGCAGAGTACCAACATCCGATAAATAATATATATAAACTGATCACCTCAAGTAATACTTAGCAACTTTCCCTAAAGCCAGTTATAACTAGACTAGAATGCAATTGATTAATGTTGATAGTACTGAATTACCCTATGCGGTACCAATGTTTTTATTCATAGCATTCTAGAAGCTGAATGACAGGTCTTTGTTTGGGTTCTGAGGTTGAAAAAATATTGCTGGTTTAAATTTGAGATGTGCCAAGCGTGGAGCGGTACATATGAGCAACCTTCTGGGTGAAATGCGGCGCATTATATTGTAATAAACTTTCAACTTTAAATTAATTACAGCTGGTCTCTTGCATTTAATAATCGTTAATATGTAGGAAAATAGATAGATCTGGCGTTCTAGTTATATTATAGAATTAACTTATACATTACTTTACGTATCGTGCTATCATGATTTTATGGCTATTCTCTTCAGATTGTGCTATCATGATTTTATGGCTATTCTCTTCAGATTGCATGCTACCATGGCTTGTTGATCTGACCTTTAGATGCGTATTGGTTGGATGGCACTTGTGCAGTTGAGAATTCTTAAATTGATGAGGTTTGGTGATTATCTATAATTGAGTTTTAAATATAAATCACCATACCTGCGAAACATTCGTTTTTAATTTCAATATGTTGAGGTGGATCGATGTCCATGATAAATTGAACCTAAAGTTTAAACATCAAATCATTGCGAAGCAGCAGCAGCATATGGCAAAAGCTACAGTGTACTATAGGAGCTGATATTGACTAGTGAAATGAGACGTTAACAATTTACCGATGGATATATTTGGGATATATTGTTTATATACATCAGTTCAATGCCTACATTGGCTAATTTAACTACTGCAAAACTATTAATATCCAGTAAATAAAAGATCGATTCATGATTTAAGTGATTTTAGTTTATGATCTGTTGAAACCAGTTGATCATGAATGAGTATATAGCCAAAAAGTTAACTTCACCCCAGTTGATTGTTTGAATAAATTAGACATTTAAAGCCAATTGAGCGTAGTTTAAGCTACGATATACTATAGATTGGTATTCAATGGTATATTAAAATTAGCCTGAACCATGGATGTATCTATAAACAGTTTATTTTTATATCCCTTGACTGCAGGTTAATCAGCTAAGAGCTATTTAGCCTGAGCTCATTATTAATATTTTCTTTAACATCAATTCACTATGGATAGCATGGCCATTGAGTTTGAAAATAATTATTGAAACTATATATCCATATACATATGTATTTTATTTTAGTCATTCTGATTATAGATGGATAATATAAAATATGGTGGCAATTTATTATTTTGGTAATACGATCATATTTTGCTAAGATTCAACATTCATGATGCTATCGACCGGATGCATGGACTACGGTACATCCTATATTAATTGTGTTACATGGTAACTACCACCTGAATGTGTAAAAATAACTTAATATTACTGGTACTATATAGGATATGGATACAATGTACTTTGGCTCGGATCAAAACGATCATCCGTTAGCCGGTGTGTGCAAAATAATCATCATGCATGAAGCTATAGTATCCTCTTCAAACTTTACAAAACCCTAAATTTAAATAACTATTGTTAAAGCGAATATTGACATGGCATAATAGGATATATATGATGCTTCTATTTTAGTTCAATTCCAAATGGGTGTATGATCTCCGTTGGTTTTAAAATGTCAGCTCTAATATTTTTTGTTGGGCTAAAAAGTTTCTTAAATTGTAAATGTAACCTAGCTCGAATTGGCAAAATTTTGTAAACATTATTGCAATTTGAAAGAGTCGAGAAAGTGCAATTAATTGCTTAAGTCAATCAATTTCTTATGAAATTTAATTCAGCCTTGCACAATGTCATTTCAAAAATTTGCCACATTATCTCGCACGGCATTACATATGAATTGATCTTTCCATGGTGCGGCTGCATCCTGTAGTCTGTTGATCAACATACCATCTAGCTCAGGTTCTGTGATAGTACAGACTACTGTAAAAATTTATAATCCATATTGATTAATATTCATGGGAGCTGCTTATAACAACGCTCAGCAAAAATCATGACAAATGTAACACATCATAGTATCTATAAAGCTGCTTATACAAGCATTATAACCATTGCTATAATTAATCCAACCAATATCTATCAGCTCGGGTGCTGAAAGGTTTAATATCGATCTCAACTTTAAGATACCCGGCTATATATCCGACTTCAAAGAACCGAATTTTTTCTTGCCTCATGTGGGCCAATACGGCCGGACACCGTTGGTCACAAATCGATAAACGAATTGATATGCTTACCTTGGATATAACCGTTAAGTTTTTGGAGCATAAGTTCTCCACAAAATTGAAAAATTTTACATGTATATATAGACTAAGTACCACCTAGTGATGTATAACTACAATAACGCTTTCTTAATGCTGTGAGATATTTGCATCAATAATCGTGCATCACAGGTGGTACTTTTTTAATTACAAAATCTCATTTAAATAAGAGCCAGGTAAACAATTCTAATGAAGGAACTCCGACGCCTTACACGTCAAGCCTGGGCTATTCCAGAGCACTACTGTAGTTCAACGGGGACTTTCCTATTTTGGGCTTTTAACCGATGACACAATAATGAGTCGGCGAGAACTTGGTTGCTGCTACAACCTTTTTAACGGCCGGCCGGGACAAATCCCAGTTAAGCTGTAGAATCAAATCAAGTCCAAATATGGATGCATTAATAATAATATACTACCAATTTTTGAGTGAAGAAAGTTTGTTGATCATTATAATCGAAAAGCTGCTAATATTCTATCTATTATAAACAAGCTTTCAACTGTCAAGCTTGAATATCCATCTGGAGGATCAGTACCAGTTAACGATTGGTACCATAGTGGTAGTGTCTTAATTTTGTCTCTCCGCTGCATATTAATTACTACTGCTTGAATCCGAAACAATTAAAGTATTTCTCGGATTTAACGATTTCTGTAAATTACCAAAGCTTACAAATGCACAAGTAGCAATTTAAATCCATGAATGGTGGCGAATTTGTTCAACTTTTATGATTTGTCACCCAATCATGTTCAGGGTATTTAGTATTTGCTTTCTTTTTATGCTAGTTAAAATTAATCATACCCCTAATTTTAGAACTCAGCTTGAAAGCTCTTCAATGCAACAAATGTAAAATTACTAATTCGAAAAGAGTATCTTATGGGTATCGTGCATATTAGGCTATCTGGTCGACGAACAAACTCGCCGAAGAGATTATAAAAAACAATGTGATAATAGTAATACAAGCTTAGGCCTAAAATTTTTCCAAGTTTGTAAAGTTGTTTCGGGTTCCGCATAATATTGTAATGAATTATTATCACCGAAATGGTTTCACAATTTTTTTTTTTATCAGCACTACAAGTAATTTAATACTCATCTCTTAACTCCTTCTCATGTTTTTCACCCTCCCTCTTAAAAAACTTTAATTATAAATAACTCGTTGAATTTGCTATATATTCTTTTTCTCTTTCCAAATGATTAAAGAGTGACAACGAAATTGAATAACTCTACAAAAAAACCAAGATCAACAATGGCTGTTGATTCAAAGACTAATAATAGTGATTCCACTAATGAGAATAATCATGACAATTTAGATATTGAGAAACAACATACAAGCAATACTAACAATAATGACAATCCTACAAGTGCTAGCAATGAAATTATAAAGAAAAAAGGTATTCTTACAATCTTTACTGGTAGTAAAATTCCACCAATTCCCGAGGATCCAGGTTTTTATCCAGAATATAATGTAAACATCTTATCAAGGTTAACGTTTAGTTGGGTTTGGCCCATGATTTCTGTATGTGTATATTAACCAAATTGATTATAATACTAACAATAAATATAGGTTGGGTATAGAAGAACATTACAAGAAGGTGATTTATGGAAACTAGAAGGTACACCAGTTGGTGCTAGAGAAATGTATGAAGTTTTTGAGAATTCTTTAAATAAATATAAACAAAAGGCACAAGATAAGGCGAGAGCTGAAGGTAAATCAGAGTATGAAATTATTAATGCACCACTACCGAAATTTACATTGATTAGAGTATTAAACGAAACATTTTTTTGGCATTTTTGGACAGGTGGGTTTTTTAAAGTATTAAGTGATGTTTGTAATAGTACAATGCCATTAGTTATGAGACATTTGATTAGTTTTACCATGTATAGAGCTATTGAACCTATTGGTAAAGGTGTAGGATATGGTATTTGTGCAACTGCGATGTTTGTTATTAATAGTTTTGCTACAAATATGTTTTTTTATCATTCAATGAGTACAGGTGCAAGAGTTAAAGGTGTTTTATCACAAGCCATTTATATGAAAAGTTTGAAATTATCAAACAAAGCAAGAACTCAGTATACAAATGGTGCTTTAACAAGTTTATTAACTATTGATACAGCAAGGATTGATTTTGCATTAAATTGGTTTCATTTTGTTTGGACTTTCCCGATTTCAACAGGTATTGGTATTGCAGTTGTTGTTATTAATATTGGTGCTAGTGGGTTAGTTGGGTTTGCATTACTATTTGCTGCATTATTAGGTATTGCATATACAGCTACTTTTATGGTTAAAATTAGAAAGTCAACTAATCAAATTACTGATAAAAGAGTTTCATTAATGAGAGAAATTTTACAAAGTATGAAAATTATCAAATTTTATTCATGGGAGAATGCATATAGAGATCGTGTTCAATCCATTCGAAATAAAGAAATGAAAAAGGTTCGAAGAATGTTGACTATTAGAAATATTGTTAATGCAATTTTTGTTAGTGCTCCAACATTAGCAGGGTTGGTTTCTTTTGTTACTTTAAGTTCTACAAATACCAAATTAGATCCAGCAGGTGTTTTCAGTTCTTTAACAACATTCAATATTATGAGAATGCCATTAATGATTCTACCTATTGGGTTAATGACAACTGTTGAAGCAGTTTTAGCTTTAAATCGTATTGAAAAATTATTATCAGCAAGTGAAAATATTCCGTATGTTATTACTGATGATACTGCAGAAAATTCAATTTTAATTGAAGGTAATTATGTCTGGGAAAAAGATGATTCAAAAGATGAAGAAGAAGAAGAAGATAAAGAACAAAAGAAAAATGACGCTGAAGTTGAAGCTCTTTCAAGACAATTAACTAAAGAAATTAGTAATAATATTAATAGTACTGGATCACCATTAGAAAAAATTGATAATGGCGAAGATGATATTAATGTTACAGATTTAAGTTTGAAAAGTGATGATGAAGTTTATAAATTTGATGGTTTCAAAGATATTTCATTAACCATTAATAAAGGTGAATTTGTTATTATCACTGGTAGTATTGGTTCTGGTAAAAGTTCATTATTAAGTGCAATTGCAGGTCAAATGAGACAATTAGATGGTGAAGTTATTTTGAATGGTGATTTAGCATTTTGTGGTCAACAATGGATTCAAAATTCTACAGTTGAGCAAAATATTTGTTTTGGTAAACCTTTTGATCAAGAATGGTATAATAAAGTCATAGAATGTTGTTCTTTGACAAGAGATTTTGAAATTTTACCTGCTGGTGATCAAACAGAAGTTGGTGAAAGAGGTATTACATTATCTGGCGGTCAAAAGGCAAGAATTAATTTAGCAAGAGCTGTTTATTGGAATTCTGATATTGTTTTATTAGATGATGTTTTATCAGCTGTTGATGCTCATGTTGGTAAATTTATAACTGAAAATTGTATTCGAGGCGTTTTGGAAGGTAAAACTAGGTTATTAGCTACCCACCAATTGTCAATGTTACCATATGCTGATAGAGTTGTATTTATTGATAATGGTAGACTTTATTCTGGTACTGTTGAGGAATTAAGATCAAGTAATAAAGAATTTGATAGATTAATGACATTTGGTAATTCTAAATCTGATTCTGATACTGATGAAGAAAAAAAAGAAGAAAAAGAGGAAGATGTTAAAGAAGAAAAAAAAGATGTTGAAAAGAAAAAAAATGGTGGATTAATGGCTGATGAAGATAGAGCAACTGATGGTGTTGATATTAAAGTTTATTTAGCATTTTTTAAATTAGGTGGTGGGGTTTTATCATATGGATTATTACCGATTTTGTTATTAACTGTTATTTTAACTGCATTTTGTACTGTTTTTACCAATGTTTGGTTATCATTTTGGACATCACAGAAATTTGAAGGTAAAAGTCAAAATTTTTATATTGGTATCTTTGTCATGTTTAGTTTAATGACTGCTATTTTATCATTCCTTTTCTTCTTTATGTTAACAGTTATTGGTAATAAAACAAGTTTAAAATTACATCGAATGGCAATTAACAGAATTTTACATGCTCCAATGACATTTTTTGATACTAATCCTCTGGGCCGAATTTTGAATAGATTTACTAAAGATACTGATACTATGGATAATGAAGTTAGTGATCAATTAAGATTGTTATTATTATCAATGAGTAATATTGGTGGTGTCTTTGTTTTGATTATTATTTATTTACCATGGTTTGCAATTGCATTAGTTGGGTTAATGGTATTTTTTGTTATGGCAGCATTGTTTTATCAAGCCAGTGCAAGGGAAGTTAAAAGAATGGATAGTTTAGGTAGATCACATGTGTTTAGTCATTTTGGTGAAACTATTTCTGGTATTAGTACTATTCGAGCTTATGGTGCACAAGACCGATTTATTGAAAAGAATATTAAAGCTGTTAATAGAATGGATCAAGCATATTTCTTGACTTTGGTTAATCAACGATGGTTATCATTAAGATTAGACTGGGTTGGTGCAGCTATGACTTTAGTTGTTGTTATGTTATGTGTGAATGGTGTATTTGATATTAATCCATCATCAGTTGGGTTAGTTCTTTCATCATTATTAATGACTGTTCAAATGATGAGTTTAATGGTTAGAGAAATTGCATCAGTTAGTAGTAATATGAATGCTGTTGAAAGATTATACCATTATGCTTATAATGTTGAACAAGAAGCCGATTTTACTATTGAAAATACAAAGCCTAGTAATGAGTGGCCAAGTCAAGGTTCTATTGAATTTAATAAAGTTACCATGTCATATCAACCACATTTACCACCAGTTTTACATCAAGTTTCAATGTCTATTAAAGGTGGTGAAAAGATTGGTATTTGTGGCCGAACAGGTGCGGGTAAATCATCTATTATGATTGCATTGTATAGATTATGTGAAATCAGTGGAGGTACTGTTTCAATTGATGGTGTTGATGTTTCTAAATTAGGTTTGAATGATTTAAGATCTAAATTATCTATTATCCCGCAAGATCCTGTATTATTTCAAGGTACTGTTAGATCAAATGTTGATCCTTTTAATACTGCTACTGATCTAGAATTATGGGATGCATTAAAACGATCATGGTTAATTAGTGATGACGATGAATCAAAGAATAAATTCCAATTGGATTCTCAAGTTGATGATGAAGGTACAAATTTCTCATTAGGTGAACGACAATTATTAGCATTAGCAAGAGCATTAGTTCGAAAATCACAAATTTTAATTTTAGATGAAGCAACATCATCAGTTGATTTTGAAACTGATCATAAGATCCAAACTACTATTAAAAAAGAATTTAGTCATTGTACTTTATTATGTGTTGCTCATCGATTAAGAACTATTTTAAACTATGATCGAATTTTAGTTTTGGAAGCTGGTAATATTATTGAATTTGATACCCCAAGTAATTTATTTAATATGGAAGATGGTGTTTTTAGAAGTATGTGTGATCAAAGTTCTATTACTTTGGAAGATATTGAAAATAGTGATGATTAGAAGAGAAGAATAGTCTTTGTTTTAACGATTCATTGTTTTCATAGCATTAGTTTAATAATTAGTAATACATTTTTTGTATTTGCATTTTTTTTAAGTTGAATTGTTTTTTTAGATTTTTTTTTTTATACTGAAAGTGTTGATATTATATCAATACACCACAGGTAATAATCAATTGATAGATAGTAATTTGTCAGCTACATGGGATATATGCTTGATTATCGCAAATTTCATGTAACCCAAAGTCCCGAATCTTGAGCCGCATTCTTATTATTTAGATATTAAGCCTTTCTGAGATCAATTTGTACCCTCTATAAATATAAGTAATTATTTGGCTTCCAGACCGGTACACAATTGATGCAGAAAGGTATTAACTACAGCTAATATAATGTATAAATAATAGTCTATACTCAAGAAATAAAAAGCATTTTAATATAATTAAACTTCACAACTAAATAAATCCATAGTATAAGTGTTTTAATTAGGTATCCGCGCCAATTAATGTACTTAAGTAAAATCTGACTGTTCACATCTTTTAAAAGGTACTCCGCATCGTCCACAGATAATTGCATTATCATCTTTGATACTCTTATATTTACCAAATACCGCTTTTAATACATCTAGATCATAATGCTCATCCGTGCTAGATGGAGCAAACGCCAATGTAATTTTAAATATCCTTTTAACATTTCCAAAATGTAAAGTTAGCTCCTTTAGTTTAGGAAATAAACAATCAACTTTTGATGATACCAAACTCTTTTTGTAAACATTGAAACGTTGAGATTCACAATGTCCAAAGTTGATAAATCTGGTGCAATCAACTGGGGACAGATCTCTACCTTTAATAGTTAATTTTTCTAGTAGTTGAAAATTTTCACCTATTGAAAATAAAAGCTTCATAAAATTATCAAATCCTCTCAAACCAAAATGTAAATGGGTGAGAGACTTTAAACTACCTAATGCATCCGCAGAATTTTCAGATAACATAACTAAAGGTGAATTTAAAGTAAATTTGATCAAACTTTTAAACTTGATTGACAGTTCATGGAACATCCAGTCGAGATAATAAGCAAAGGCAGTTGGTGGGGGTATTACATGTCTTCTTAGTTCTACTTCTATTGATAAATTCTTGAGAGTATCCGAAGAATAGTAGATAATTGATTTATAAAATTGATTGTGTATAGCTTCTTCATTATTGCGAAATTCCGGTTCATCAGAAGCACATATTATTAACTCTTCCAATGATGTACACTTTGATAAAAACGATAAATTCTGCTCAAAACTAGAATGCATCAATTTTAAAGATTTTAAATTTGACAACATAGCAGTTGTTTGCTGAGTTAATTGAAGATTCTCTATAATCATGCATTCAATTTCCAAGGTTGAAATCTTTGTAAAAATATTTGAAAGATTGCTTAAAACTAAAAACCTCGTGTTATCTTCACCCATTAATGTAACTAGGTTGGCTTGAACATTTGGTGTTTGAGTTTTCTTGCTTAACTTTTCCAAAAGTATGCATGGTATATACCAAGATTCGAAATTGAAGTTGAATCCTAGTTCTAACAGTTTTTCTAGATAGTCAGTTTTACCAGGTTTGATCATGTTCGCATGACTAGAATTCAATGAAGAACTGTAAGCTTGTGTACACAGACAAATCTTACTAAGGCCCGTAGGATAATTCGTTAACCTAGTCACCACCGATAATTTAGTATGTTTTATTAGCAAATCAAAAATTGAGAGATTCCAAATTACTATACTATCAATACTCAAATCTGGACAAATTGTAAATTGCTTCAAAGATTTTAGATTTTTAATAAAAGAAACAAGTGATTCATCATAGCTCCTTAGACGAGAGATTTTGATACTCAAAAATTCAATACTATTTAAATCTTTAATAGTATCATCTATACAACATGATTCACTAATGATATTACTATCTGATATCCCAGAGTGTCTCCATGAACCAATAATCAGTGTTTTTAATAATTTAAATTGTCCAATATTTAAAAGTTCAGATGCACTGATGGAAGTTATTTTCAAAACTTCAACTTTATTCCTTAGTAAGGCATGACAGTTTTTATATAATACTTCTCTCATAATATTCTCATCACAAATTATCATTCGACCAGTAAAACTAAAACTATTGATTATTATTTTGAAAATAGGCATCAAATGAGAAATATCAACAATTGGATCCATATTTAGAAAATCTAATCGATTATAAACTGAGTACTTCTCTGTCTCTAAGCCTGGTGTAACTGATCGATACGAGGTTTCAGATTTTGATAACTGTAATAAGTGTTCGAAACAGTAAATATCATCTTCCTCACTATCATCTTCCTCACTATCATCACTACCATTGCTATTATTACTATCATCGCTATCATCGCTATCATCACTATCATCACTATCATCACTATCTGTTTCATGTGCACGATATCTCAAGACATATTTATTCATAAATTTATATTCTCCTTCTTTAAAAAGTAATAACATATCAATCAATTTTTTAAATAGATGCGAATTTCCATGTTCATTCATAATATATCTAAAGCTGAAAACCTCCAAATTACTAGAAGAATTTAATAATAAATATTTTATTTCCTCCGTTTTGATATTTTGTATTGCATCTAAATTTATTCTTTTTAAACTGATTAAGACCCTTGTATTAAAATTTAGATCATAAAAAAAATCTAGTCCAATAGTTGAATGCCGCCCAATAACGGATAAATCTTCTAAATTTGAAGTTTGACTGAGCCTCCCAACATTAATCGTAATAGCTTGGTCTTGGGTAGAATCATCTAACCTTTTATGAGATGATAATACATATAAAAGTTCATTAACATAAAGATTTTCTATAATTTGCTGTTCAAAAAAATCATCTAGTTTATTATTATAACATTCTAATTGGACACAAGCTTTTTTGAACATTTCAGAATGATTTGCCCACAAGTATTGATAGTTTTTTACTATCTTACTATTCTCTTGAGATTTTGAAAATCTATTTCCTAGACTACCTTCTGAATAATCTAGACTGGTTATAACTAAATCAACTTTCCTTACAAATTCTTGTTTTATGAACTTGGATATAAAGGGGATTGAACTTGAATCCATGAAAATTACTAAATATTGAATAGAAAATTCTAAACCGTTACTACTAGCCCATTCCAAAACGTCGTCATTGAAGTTGTATTTCAGTGAATACTCGGGGCCATTTTTTTTTTTTCCAATCAAACACAATAGCATTACCTTCCATGCAGCATTCCTTTATTCTCGAGAGATATAGATGGTTTAAGTACGCAACAGTTTTTTCGTCCATCAATTTTGCATTACTAATGTAGCTATAATAATCATAGTAATACTCTAGTACTTTCAATGCTCTAAATCCACCAAAAATTGTATATCCAACTCCTTCAAACCAACTCTTGTTTACTAGAATATAGTTTAACAATTCACTCTCAGTATTTTTATTTGATAGAAGGTGATCCCATACTTCTTGTTGTAATTCTATTGGAAGCATGGTCATACTATTAGTGTAATGACATCCAGTTTAAAGCCTAATGTATGATTAGTATGCTTTTTGAAGCGTGAATGTAAAACTTGATAAATCAATGCAATGTTTTGATGAGTTGCAGTTCAATGCCCCCCTTAAAAATATTTGCAAGCCACGCGCGCTTTCATGACATGATATGGATGTAGGGAGTGGTACATCACCCTATAGCTAAATTCATGTATATATATATATAATAAAAAGAATTTGGTTATTGTCTCAATATCAAGCAATAATATACAGAGCTTTAGTTCATAAATCCGGATGTAGTCATGATGATTTAGTCCTTCACTTAGTGAATATATGACATGCATTGTTATAGAGATATGTCTCGTTTTTTTTTTTATGAACTGGATAAGATACAACGTACAATTCTACAAGTCTTGTACAGTTCAATTTTAAATGGTTTTTCTTCATGAATATCTGGTCTTAAGTATCTAATTAGTTGAATTAGTAAAACATCAGTCAAACTGATATCTGGTTCGAGTTAATTGATAAAGGAAGTGGCTCTTTAAAATAATAACCTTAAACTGCACCATGGTAGATACATGTGCAATATATATATAGTCTGTCCAATGCGTAAAAATTCTGAGCCAAACTAAAATGATGTATAAAATCACCACTTACCACTTAATTACCAATAATGCACCACCATACATGGCAGTCATCATCGAATTAACTATAAGAATGATTGGTAGTGCCATAGAATTTACATCATCCCATCCGATTAAAATAAACTCAATTACAAATTGTTCACAGTATCCAGACTTCAAGATTACCATGCACGGGATGTTTAAATTTTTACATGCTCAGCCGCGTTAAATAAATATTCTGCCACACGGTGTTACGCTTACCTAATCTCCGCCAGCTTAAACCCTTTTCATCTCCCTTTAAGCACCGATAAAGCTCCATCTCCGAAACCTTTTCTCAGCCGGCACGCCGAATTTTCAGGCTGGTTTAATGTTAAGCTGCGATTAGCCTAAGTTCGCGGTGATAGAAAAGTTAAGGGAGCAGAAACGTTATCTCCGTTGCTAGAGCCTCAACGTTTCTGATCTATAGGTTTTACAAGGTAGAGAATTTCTGATCTCTTTATCTTTCATTCCTTTTTATTACATTTGCTTATAACATTTCATGTCTTTTTTTGCCACCCATTGTTAAAATCTGTTACATATTTATAAAATATTTCGGTAATTGAAAAGTTTATTAATAGTTTGAAATATTTGGAAGAAAAAAATAGTATAAAGATAAATTGAAAAGACGGAATTTTGAAATTGTTGAATATATTGGTTTTGAATTTATCAACATATTTTACTACTACACTCAACAAACACAACCAAGCACACAGCACACTAGATCTATAATAGCACATACATCAAAAACTGAATTAATTATAAAAAGTTATCCATTCAGCCTATTAATTATTTAATATTTAAAAAATAAAATCGTATCGCCTAATACAAATATCTTAGCTGATAAATAATAATACAATGTCAGAGAATAGCAGTACAATGAGTAAAAGTAAAAACGAATTCGAAAACCCTGAAATTACTTCAAGAGGTACACCATGGAAGTTTGAACCAATGACAGTTAAAAAATCATTAGCACAATGGTGGAATGCACCATCAGCATCACAAGCACAATCAACGATTTTATCATTCTTACCATTTTTCCCAGAAACTGATGGAATAAGAAAGGCAGAAATCAATAAAGTTGATATAGGTGATGGATTATATATAAATGAATTTGGAATTAAAAACACACAAACACCAGCTGAACCACCCAAAAATTCTAATAATCTTGTGGTATTACATGGGTATGGTGCAGGCCTTGGGCTTTTTTATCAGAATTTCACTAATTGGAGCAGTCGACCTGGTAGTTCAACTTTTGCATTAGATTTATTAGGATTTGGATTATCATCAAGACCAAAATTCAAAATTCAAACTAAAGATGTATCAAAGACTAACGAAAAAGGTGAATTTCCTGCCGTAATGGAAACAGAAGATTGGTTTGTTGATAGTATTGAAAAATGGCGTCAAGCTAAAAATCTAGACAAGTTTACATTAATGGGTCATTCAATGGGCGGTTATATTGCAGCAATTTATGCATCAAGATATCCAGAACATGTTGAAAAACTAGTTATGGTTAGTCCAGCTGGTGTTGAACGTGGGTATCATCCAGGATTAGAAAAGAAACAATTATTTGGTGATAATAATTCCAAAGAGATCATGTCACAGGATGCATATGAAGTTGATCCATATGTTACTAATGAAACAGAAATTGATGACTTATATAATGAAAAGTCAACTACTACTAGAAAAACTAACAAATATCTACAATATTTATGGAATTCTCATGTTAGTCCGTTCAATATTTTAAAAGCATCAACATTTTTGGGTCCCAAATTAATTTCAAGTTGGAGTTATAGAAGATTTGGTGATTTACCACAAGAGCAACGAGATGCAATGCATAATTATGTTTACAAAATTTTTACACAACCTGCAAGTGGTGAATTTGCAATCACAAGATTGTTGGCTGCTGGTGCAGTTGCAAGAATGCCATTATTGAAAAGATTAGATGGTATTAAATGTGATACTACTTGGATTTATGGTGAAAATGATTGGATGAATGTTAATGCAGGTGAAGAAGCTGCAAATCGATTGAGTAGAAAAGGTTTCAAAGCTGATTTTCATGTTTTGAAAAATGCAGGCCATCATGTTTATTTAGATAATCCAAAAGAATTTGATGGTTTGTTGATGGATTTTTTAGATTAGGGGTCCAGTCTTGGAGAAATATTAAGAGTGGACCGTTTAAAAGAGTTTTGAGAATTCATAAATATAGACTTTCAATCACCTAGTATACATTTTAGATGATTGAGCTTTTTTAGCATTTTTATTGATAATACTAATATAATATTTAATTGCATGTTTAATTACATTTACTAGTCTCCTATATATAGTAGGTTTGTAATCCGCATATATAAGTATCAATTCGTGGATTCATTCTATATGAATGACCCTGTTGATGTACTCATTTTTAAACGCTTTAAAATATATATATATATAGCTTTAAAATAAGACTGCATGTTACAAAGTTTTAGTAATAACTACAGTTACTATCACCAGTGGATGCAAAATCAGAATATAATCGTAAAATAAATGCAATTTTCAAAAATTAAATAGACATTGTACATAACTATAAATATTAAATAAACCCCAAAAAAACCCCTCTTTTTTATTTCAAAAAAGCCCAAAAAATTAAATATAAATAATAAAAATAACTATACATTTACACCATTATACCGTTTTGGAGGCGCACCCCAAGGTTTGCAACTATAATCATCAACATAAGTATTAATCTCTTTTGGAGGTTTAACATCTTCATCATCGCTATCATCTCTAATAATAGGAGTTTGTTCTCTTCTTCTAAAAACCAACTTTTTGGAGTTTTCAAATCTTCTTTTTTCATCACGAACCATCTCAACTGATGGCGGAACAATAGATGACACTTCAGTTTTGGTTTCTTCCCTATCTATTTTATCCTTTTTATTTTTCTTTTTAGAATTGTCTTCAAATTCAGGCATTGGATTGATAGTACCTTGACCCATACCAATTGGAACAGAAGGCATCATCATTGACCCCCATGCAAAATCACTACTTGGAGCTAAGATAGGTGTTGGAGCTTTATGATAAGTTTTTGATGCTTTTTTATCTTCTTTGAATGGAGTTGGTTTTGGTGGTTCAGGTTTTGGTGAATCAAAACCCATTCCTTGCAAAATACCCATATCTAAGCCTGGAAAATATGATGAGCCTAATTGACGTGGCTGTGGAGGTGGAGGTGGTGGTGGAGCGCCGTATTGTTGTTGTAAAGGATCAAACATTGGCATTGCAGGTGGTGAAGGTTGTTGAGGTTGTTGCTGTGTATAAGAATAATGTTGTAATAATTGTGGTCTTAATCTAGGCATATTAGATGGTGGAGGAATGTTTTGAGGAATTGAAAATGATTTATCATTGCCAAGCTGACGATATTGATTGTTTTTATTGTAAGGATATGCAGTATTCATGTAATATTCGTTATTATGACCTGGAGGTGGTGCACTATATTGTCCTGGATAATATTCATCCATTAATGGTGGTGGTGGGCCAGCATAATTAGGTAGTTTTGAAAATGATGGACCATTAAAATTATTATAATCATCCAAGAAATGATTATTATCCATTAAATCTTCTAAAGTCTTATTATGATGAGCTAATTCTTCTTTTTCTTTATCAGTTAAATTTTTTTCTTTTGCAGCTTTTTCTTCAGCTGCTAAACGTTCTTGTTCTTCCTTTGATAATGGAGGTCTCATTGCTTTCATTCTTTTCATAATGAAATTGGCGCAGAAAATTATTGCACCAACAACTGTTATTATAATAGTTAATGCATTGATAGTACTAAACAAAACACCAATCCCGTCATGTAAATAACCTTCAATATCATCACGTTGTCTTACAATTAATAACCCTGCCAAAATAGTTGAAAAATAAATAGCTGGATGAATATCTTTTAAAGTTGAAAATATAGTTTTTGGTTCTTCTTTTTTCTTTTCACCATCTTCTAATTCTTTTTTCATTTTTTTGATATCTTCATCAACTTGAATTTCTTCTTTTATTGCTATTTCATCTTCTCCCTTAAAAGGATCTCTAAAATCATGCATCATTGAAGCTGGTGGTGGATCAGTAAAACCATTATCTACTACAAAATCAGGATTTTCGTATAACCGAGGTGGACTATGACTTCCTGGACTAATTCGTTGTGATTGATAAATATTTGCTGGTGGTCCAGGCTGTTGCTGTTGAGTTGCATCAAATGATTGCCACCCACTACCCTTTTTATAATTTTTTGGAGGTGTTGGTTCTGGTGGTGGAATATTCGGTGGTGGGGTTGCGATTGGAGCAGGTACTCTGCTGATCTTTTCTCTTTTTTCTAATGGTGATGCCGGTTGTTGTGGTGGTGGCTGAGAAGCAGCTGGAGCTGTAAAAATTGATGTTAGTTGTTTACCTAAACTACCTGCTAATTTAAATGCTAAAGGAATGTCAGCAGGATCAGGTTCATGAGGAGGTGTTGGAGGTCTAGTATTAACTTTTGAAGATTTATGTGTATGAGAATGTGATGCAGGTCGAATTGAAGTTCTTAAACTATTAGATTGTGATGGGGTTGCAATTCCCTCATTCATGCTTAATTGTGGATTATGAGACATATGTCGATGTGATGAATAATAATTTGGTTGTAAAGGTGGTGGAGGTTGTGAATGAGAATGAGATCGATGACTTGAATTTGTATACCCGTGCGAATGACTTCTTTTTAAAGATTCAGCAGCATAAGCACCTGTAAGTGAAGGTGTTTTAATACCTGGTGGAGTTATTGAACCTTCTGATTCTAATTGTGGTTGTCTAGCTGAACGTTTTCTTGGTTTAATTGTACCATTAGATTGTCCATGAGATATTAACGGTGCATGAGTTGATGATTGATGATGACTTACACTACGAGGTTTAACATTAAAATCCCCTAAACTATCTTTTCTTGAACTTGCTGATTTCTTTTTTAATTTTTTTGGTACCTTTGATTGATGAGATGATGGTAAAAATTCAGGTTTATATGATTTTCTTGTTATTCGACTGGTTAAATCATCAGTTAAATGTACAACAGGTACTTCATCCTCATCACTTGAATACATTTCCTACTCTTCCACTTTCTTTTAAAAAAAGTTTCGACGTTGATATCTGTCTTATTAGTTTTGGAATTATGGTATGCTAAAGAGATTGTTGTTTTATCACAATTCTCGAAAAACCCCCCCTTAAAATATTTTTGTGAGTGTAGTTTTTTTTAGTGTGTCGTTTTAGATGTTTTATAGTGTCGCAGTACTATTGTCGCCCCTAATACACCTATGACTCTACTTGTTTATGCTGTAATGTAACGAGACAGTTTATTTTATAACCAAAATTGTTGTAAAAGTATTCAAATCTTATCAAAATGAAAAAAAAATTTGTAAATTATCAAAAATTGAGAGGAAGATGAAATAGTAGTTATTACAATGGATAGTTTCAAAACGAAATAGTGGAGTGAATATTTTTTTTTTTTTTTACTTTTCTCTTTGATTTTTTTTTTACCGGGTTGCAAAAGAGAAACTTTTTTCTTTTTGTAAATAAGTAAAAGAGAAAAAATTCTGAACACGCGAATTTTATGAGCTACACTCTAAGTAGGGCTTGACACTAGAAAAAGTAATTAATTCTAGAGACAAAACATGGTTTCTACACTCTGAGTATTTTTTGGACGATTGAAAAATGAGTTGGCTGGTTTTAACAAAATTTAAGTAACTATGGGTTAAAATTGTCATTGGATGATGAGCTTAATGTAGTTTGTTAATAATGATCGAGTTGATCGTATTGTTTATTTAAACCTAGAATTTTATTAAAATCTTTAAGGAAATTACTGGCTATGGATCTTCATCCTGGCTGGTTTTGGTTGGTACAGTGATCTGTGAGTGATTCTACAGAAACGTTGAGATCAGATACAATAGGTTCTATATATATATAGTTGTAGTTATTGTAATTTTTTGAAGCTCATCCTTTGAATCAATATTACGAGTGTATGTCGAACTAAAATTTTTGACTGAAGCTTCAAGTGGGTCACCAGCTACTCAGAATTACTTAGGCTTGAACCATAGCGTATTCTCCAATTTTACAAAAAGTTATAAAAGATATTACTTAATTTTCAATAGATCCAGTTGATTTTAGTAGAAACTAGTTTAAGTTCGGGCTCTTTTTTTGCTCAGATCATGAACTGGAGGCCACATGTAGCATCCAGGCTTGAGCCTATATATTTTGAGGCAGCTCTTGGTTCGTTCGTTCGCCTGACATGTTTGGCTGGTGAGAAAATTTGAGACTTTGCATACGGTTCACTAACGTTCGGCTAATTGATGCACAGATAAGCTAGTGTGTCAAGCACATGTAGGGCCACTTGAATGCTTCTTTAGACTCTGTGTGATATAATCAATTGAAATTTAATATTATCCGCGGATTGTTATCTTTAACTATATATATGTATACACTTGCAAGTAACAATCCACATAAGAACAATACATGGACAAATATTTAAAGATCCTGAAAAGTGTGAGCTGTTTTAGTATATCCTTAGTAGCAGCATGCAGTTCTTAAAAAGGTACTTAAAGAAGAATCTGGATTTTAAATTGGGCGGTGAACTTTCATGAAAAATATTATTGGTAATACATACAGGCAAAGCAGCTGAGCGACACTGAACTGGATTTTAATTGGCTGTTGGTATGATAATTATAATTCTTCTAATACCAAGTTTGAGATGGCTTTAATCATAATATTAACTCGATAAAAGTTCATTTCATTTCTTAAAAAAAATTTGAACCAGTATATTGATAGTTTGAATTGATGGCATCTGGTGGATACCCATTCAGGCCACAAGATCTGGGGAAGTTATGTAAGATCTTACTAATCCAGATCTTAATCTAATCAATCTTTTGTGCTTAAAATACGACAAATTTTACATATGTCTGTTTACACTCTTAACCCATGAATCAATAAATGACAATTGGTTGATCTATCGCAAATTATAGACCTTTTCTAAAAAAAACAAACACTGTCTTATACCAGTTTTAAGGGCAAGGATAAGATTACCATATATCTTTGATATTTTTTAGTCCCTACATAATAAGCTAATTTTGCAACATCTATTAGACCAGTGGCAAGTACTAAATTTCAGTTTCAGATAATTTCAGTTATTAATTGCCATTATATACAATGTTGGAGGCTGCTTCCATTATGAAGAGAACACTGGTTCGCCTGGTGGCCCAGATCTTAGAACCTGACAGCCTAAGTCATTTGTTTCCAAAAAAAACAAGTCCTGTAATATTAATCCATATATTATAATTAACGCAAAGAACTTTCCATGAATTCGAATACAGACAAAGCAAGCTTTATCCTGTACTCACTTCTCCACAAATGCCCCTTTACTAATGTTTTGCAATGTCTATAGTAAAAACCTACCAATCGAAACTATTGATTCAGCAAACTTATACTTGTCTATATTTTATATTTAGCCCAGGCAATTGAACCTTGAACACATATATATTAAATCCTCGGTGAACCCTATTTGGACGCAGTATGGACTGCATTATCACATTGCAATCGATTATGCAGTTTTAGGTGAAGATCGATGGTAAATTAACAGAGCGTTACCTATCAAGAAACTATATGTAAGCTTTAACGTTAGATCATTCAAATTAACAAATCGATTGCTTTGATTATTATTGCATATATACCTTATAATTATGAGGTGACTTAGGTTATGTGCCCTTTATAGTTACCAAATTAATGGGTCAAATGGATTCAAGCTGCAATAAGTTACCCCGGATTTTTTCAAAATTTTATGAGTTCTGGATGGTATTATTCAAACAAGTGAAATTTCTGGTCCCAGGTTAGTGGTAAATTCCTAGTTTTGAGGCTGTGAAATGCTTCTATTTATAATCGAGCATGCCGTGTGATATATTTATATGATTAATCTGGGGCTTTTTCATTTCTAGATTATAAAATTATACACCTACAGTAGAATATAATACTATAGCTAGTCTAAGTTATGCGCATTGGTACTGACTTACAGCATCTATATAGTCGTGGTAGTGTGTTAATTAAAATGCTGCAACTATAAATAGATACAATCTTATAGGAGCTATATATATGGGGCTCAGGTTTTCCTTTGTAATAAAGCAATAAACTCCACATATAGATCTTTAGAAGTAATCGTTTTTGGGTGAATATATAGACACAATAAAGTACTTAATGAATGACTAATTATTCATTGACAAACTGCGCACTAACTATTGCTAGTAAGTATCTAACATATGATTTGTGAAATAATGACTGGTTAGTCAAGTACTCACTACTATATACATTCGCACTCATTATTAATCCAGCTAGCTGTCCTATAGAGTCATTTATATAGGATGAACAAGTTAATCTGGAACTTCTCATAAGCTTGGGCTGGGGTATGATCCTGGCTATATATAAATATACGGTTAATAATGATATAATAACCACTGCATCCATTTTGATATATGCTGATTTTATCATATATGGGTTAGGTGATGCCTGGGTACATTTAAGTTGGGTTATGATCATCGCGATGCCATCGACGTATAAAAGTTGTACACGCGGCATTCCATACGTCAGGTTCTACGTACGTGATAAATATAGACAGCTGCTGCATGCAATTAGTTAAAATTCAGGCCTTTTCTCTCGAGTATATTATACTGGTATATCATATATACTTGATATGTAAACTGAGGGTTAAACTATCTTTTTGTTTATTAAACCATACATAGTTTGAATGCATTACGCATATAGCACTGGCGACAATTGTTAACTAATCGAGGTGTGTAAACTACAAACTACCATGAATGCTCTTTCCCCTCTCTTTTCTCTCTGATCGATAAAATGCTCACTTAATTACAACCAATTGATCATTACTTGGTTGGAGTTAATGTTATGCCAATGCCCATGCATGCATGCATATTTAATCTAAAAGGAATCCATTGCACATTATAATATATGGATCATAAAAATTCGGATATGTACGGCCAATACTTAAATTAATTGCCAACTATATATATATATAGCTAATTCGTTATTTAGAATGATGACGATGCCCTCTATTAATATTCAATAAACATATGCACATGCACCATATATACACAGGCCTAGGCCCCGGTAGATCCCATAATTATTTTCTCGAACCATCATGGCCATGCAGATGGTATATATTATGTTTTTAACATAACTTCATGGTATACTCGAGAATTTATTATTATTATTCTTGAAATCAAATATCTTTTAATAATAGAGCCTATGTAAATCTACATCTAAAGTGTCCAAGCTTCAGTTGACCCTTCAATCCGAACTAAACCAGGCCTAATGCTCTCAAAATTGATATTCATCCGTGCATGGTTCACTCGAGACCTTTACACTATACTGTACTCAAAGCCAGCCACTCTAATAAATAAAAAGTTTCAACCAATTTAAACTTTTGAAACTATATGCATCCATACCCTGAAGATTTTCATCATGTTTCACTTTACGTACCTTTAAATTACCCATTTCAAGTGCGTCTAAGGGATTATTCACACAGGATCAGATCTCGAGAAACTAAGGAAACGGGCCGCATCCGTTCAAGACGAATGTTTTAGCATGGTAATACATGTAATTTAAATGCATACCGCGCTGCATCACGATCAGGCGTTCACACTATATATATATCCGGATATATTCGAGTTATTAATTACTCAATTGTATTAATCGGTATTCTTAGCCCACCCACTCGAATTTTGTTATTTGACATTTTTCAATAGCTATAGATATAGAAATATATATATATATATAGTAATTACCTATAGATTCACAGAAAGGTGTAATTGTGTACTTGATCAATTATGATATTACTTAAGTAACTTAATTATACCCCTAAGTTGTTATTCTTTTTTCCTGAATTATTTTCGAATATCGTCACTCGATGGTAAAGTTAATTTTATTCAGATATCATGTATCATATATATGGATAGTAGAAAGCTCTGAGTCTTGCCATGGGTATTGCAAAAAATTTGTTTTACACCGAAAGTTTTGATTACCGGTTGCAATATTAAAACCCTTCAAATGAAGTGATATCTGGTCCTGGTGATAAATACCAAGCCCATAAAACTTAATTACAAGTACAAATGGTACAAGATCTCCTCCAGAATTCTTTATAAACTTCTTTTCTCCAAACGACACGTTTGTTTAATTGTACAATAGTAAGTTATTTTTTTTGGGGGTGGGAAAAGGAGTGTAACTCAGCATACTTGTAAAAGTATTATTTATTATATATAGTATACTTTATAATATCTAAAAGTATGTAGCACTAAAGGGGTACTGATCACTTGTATATTAAATTTCATGCATTCGATTTTATTTAAGCTCACCTGTCATTGGTATTGAAATTTAAATGAATCCTTAGCTTGTTGATGGTGTTGATCGATAAATCTAGGTGTAGGGCGCTAGTTAATATTCCATTAAATTTCTATTTTGTGGTGATAGATAGCCTAGAGCCAGTATGGGAATCTTTGTTCCTTATATTTAGAGTAAATGTGAAATATGCAAATTTGATAAACTTACTAAATATTACATGTATTAATAAAAAAAATAAATAAAAGTTTATAGAAAATTAATGTATATTATAGATGTAGATAAAAAATTTATGCAAATGAAAATTAATAAGAAACAAACTAGCTGGTGTTATATATAGGTTCGAATTGATTATAAATATTCAACCTCGTTAATTATTTAAATTCATATATGTGAGTTTTTATAATTGTATTTTATAAATGACTCTAGGTTACTCACTAATTGATGTATGATATTAAAATTAGACAATTTCATTAGAAGTGTTTTATAGTACATATATATCGTTGAATTAGTTTTCGATTTGTATAACCAGTACAACTAATGAAACCTTGTTGCAATTCTATTAGCTCGATCACATCTATCTCTAGTATGTTGACTTGATCCACATCCTCTGCATAATCCATTTCTTTCCCTCCAATCTTTCAGTGCCATTGTTGGTCGTTTTCTGCCATCTCTACTATCAATATAAAACATTCCAATTGGTGGATTATCATTTCTATTTCTGCCTATGTCTCTATCTCTATCTCTACCTCTGTCCCTACTTCTACCTCTACCTCTATCCATGCTTCTAATACTAGACCTTCGTTCAGATCTGGGTCTACTTCTTGACCCATTTCGTCTACTACCAATACCACTTGCAGGTTTCAACGGTTCAATTCTATGAAAATTTCTTGGTGTTGCAAACCTATTATCATTTCTCCCACAAGTACCATTATTAATAACATTTTTCTGTTTAATATGATTAACTAAAGACGTAACTAATCTCTCACTCAATGCATTATAGTCTGGGTATAATTGATTATCATAATTGAAACTCAATGCACAAGTTAATGGGTGTTTTCTGGGAAACTTGGCAATTAAGTCTTGTATACCATAAGAATCAGTTGGATGGGTCAATTCAAATAATCGTTTATGCTCCAATGTAAATACTAATAGATCTTCATTCATTGATGATTCTGGGGTTAATAACAATAACCTCAATGGAATTGGACATGTGATTGAATCTAGGTTAGTTTCTGGGGTTCTTAATGTGAATGGCTTTGTTTGGTTCTGTAAGATTGTTAAATCCATTCTATCAAACTTTTTAACTTTAAAGAGCTGGAGTATAGAAGTTAAAATTTTTTTTTTTCGGCGTCTCAATTATCATATTTATACAGTTAGTATTTTGGGGATTACATGGTTCATGTTGTCTACCTTTAATAGCTTGAAAATGTCTCCATAGAAACAATCGAGCCGCACCCAGGTAGGCTTTATTATAACTCAAGCATATATAAAAGCTAGCTGTGCGCCCGCTACACTACAGATTTAACAACGCATGACTCTTTTTGCACAAAAAAAAAAAAAAAAATTTAGTGAGTAAAAAATATAAACGACGTGTTTTACCCTGAAGTACTACTTTTTTTTCGCTAAGCTTAGAAAAACTTGAAGAAACTCCCAGCACAGCACATACCTTTACTCTCACACAAAAACTTTTCACACACATCAGAATTATAGAAAAAAAAATTTCAAAACCTCACCAACCTCCACCCATCACGACGTACAAAAGTAATAGAAAAGCATAATGAGTGAAGTTAATACCACCACTTGCCGATTTTACGAAAACAAATACCCAGAAATTGACGATGTTGTCGTTGTCAATGTCAAAGAAATTGCCGATATGGGGGCATATGTTAAACTACTGGAATACGATGAAGTTGAAGGGATGATTTTATTAAGTGAATTATCAAGAAGAAGAATTCGTTCTATCCAGAAATTAATCAAAGTTGGTAGAAACGAAGTCGCGGTTGTTATGAGAGTTGATAAAGATAAAGGTTATATTGATTTATCAAAGAGAAGAGTTAGTCCAGAAGAAGCTATTAAAGCAGAAGAACGATTTAATAAAAGTAAAAGTGTACATTCAATTTTAAGACATGTTGCTGAAAAACATACTTTCCCATTAGAAAAATTATATGAAACTATTGGATGGCCTCTAAGTAAAAAATATGGTCATGCTTATGATGCATTTAAAATTGCTATTACTCAACCAGATACTGTATTTGAAAATATTACTCCACCTTCACAAGAAATTTTGGATGATTTAAAATCACAAATTGCAAGAAAGTTAACTCCAAATCCTGTTAAAATTAGAGCTGATGTTGAAGTTATGTGTTATGGTTATGAAGGTATTGATGCAATTAGAAAAGCTTTAAAAGTTGGTGAATCATTACATACTGAAGCTATTCCTGTTAAAATTAAATTAGTTGCTGCTCCATTATTTGTTTTAACAAGTGTTTCTATCGATAAAAATGGTGCAATTGAAGTTTTAAATAAAGCAATTGAAGCTATTAGAGAAAGTATTTCTAGTCAAGGTGGTGAAGTTAACGTTAAGATGGAACCTAAAGCAGTCAGTGCAACTGATGATGCTGAATTAAATAAATTGATGGAATCTAGTGCTGCTGAACAATCACAAGTTGCTGATGATGATTATGATTCTGATGTCGAAGAACGTGATATTCAATAAATTTGTTGTATATTCATAATTTTAATGATTAGAGGGATATGTTTATTTAAGTATTTTGTATTTAGAGTAATTTATTATTCAAAAGTTTCAATATTGTTTTTTTTTTATTGTGGTTTTTCATGATAATCTTTTAAATCTAGTCAATAATATTCGATGCTTTAGGGCAAGATGAAACTAATCTAAAGGAGCATACCGTCATTAAGTAGTTACTTTGAAAGTTTCATTGGCATGTTTTGGACCGTTGTAACGGCTTGGAAGTTCTTAACAGCATCTGATAAAAGGATTTGATTCTTTAGTGTATATTTTGTTATCTGTTTAATAGCTGGTTCTTTTTTATAAATGTTCATTCATCAATTCACCTTGAAATTTGTAGGAATTCCGACTTGTAGGAATTCCGATCAATGTTAGGATTATTTAGGCGTAAGCAATGATTTTACTTGTGTTACAAGCGGCATCAAAATCAAAAAAAGCTGAGCAGCTTATCGACCACGCCAAAACGCCAGTTACTTTGTATTAATCTGAAACCCATAAAGTACAACTCAACTGGGAACAAGCGGGCTATTATCATTATCACAATCAAAAAAACAGATCAACAATAATTAATTGCCATCATTTCTTATCTACACACACACACACACGCTTCATAAAAAGATATATCACCATTACAACTCGAACTATAATTAGAATGGCTTCAAGACGTGCAACACATGCAGGAAGCTGGTATTCCTCATCAAGACATAAACTAGATTCTCAAATTGAAGATTTTTTACATTCAGTTAATCAAGAATACTCACAAGTTCCAAAAGCAAGAATCTTAGTTGGTCCACATGCTGGTTATGTATTTGCAGGTCCAACATTGGCGCAATGTTATAAAGCTTGGGATACATCAAAAGTGAAAAGATTATTTATCTTGGGTCCGTCACATCATGTTTATTTCCAAGGTGCACAACTAACACCATTCTCAAGTTATGAAACTCCATTAGGTGATGTACCTGTTGATGTTGAAGTTACAACAAAATTAATGGAATCTGGAATTTTCAAACAAATGAAGGAAACTACTGATAAAGATGAACATAGTTTTGAAATGCATATGCCATTTATTCATAAAATGACGTTTAATAAGGATGGTAATGGTGATGATGATACGGTTAAAATTGTACCAATCTTAATTGGACATACAACAATTGATTATGAGAAAAAGCTAGCCAAGATATTAGAACCATTTTTGAAAGATGAAGAAAATAGTTTTGCTATTAGTACTGATTTTTGTCATTGGGGTGATAGATTTGATTATACTACTTATACACTAGATTCAAATGCGGATGATTTGATACAATTGAATAGAAGAAATCATTCAACCAATTTAAAACAGCCTATTTATAAATCTATTGAGATTTTGGATAAATTAGGAATGGAAGCTGCTTCTTTAGGTAGTGAAGAATTTGAATTATATTTAGATAAAACTGATAATACTATTTGTGGTAGAAGGCCTTTATCAATTCTATTGAAGGCTATTGAATTATCAAAAACTAATGGAAATCATCAAGATATTTATGGTAAATTGAAATGGACTGGCTATGCTCAAAGCTCTAAAGTTACTGAACCTGATGATTCAAGTGTTAGTTATGCAAGTGCTTTTGCTGTTTTGTAATTGCTTTGGACATAATAACAGACATGATTTGTTTTTTGTTTTTAATTATTTATATACTTTATTGTATTCACTATTTATAAATACTATTACTCGGAGTTTTCTAATCGTAACAACTTTTAATATATAAATTTCTAATTAAAACGTAAAACCTCAAGCTGGATCAATTTTTTTTGCATAAAATTATTAAATATAGTTAATATCTTGATGTTATAACAATTTGAATGTACTTTGAGCTATATACTGGTTTAGTAATCATTAAATCTTACAATTATCCATTAATATAAATTGAACTCATGATTATAAATTAGCTATTATAAAACATGGATATAGTTGACTTTGATAAATCATGACTACTATAAGGTGTCTATGTTATAATTACTATTGGGTTATTTAATGGCAATATTTTTATTTAAAAAGAAGATATAAACATTGGACCATTTTCTCTATAAATTATATATTATTTTATTCAATTGACTATTTTGTATTTCTACACAAGTATCTTTTATTATTACAGTAAACCTCAAACTACCTCAACAGTTATAGAAATCACCTGTGAGAAATTTTCTCATGACTACAAGCTATTATTGATTCAGGGTGTTTCCGGGGCGCCATTGAATGTATGTGCTTTATATATTGTATGCCAACTTTGTGGCTGATGCATTTGACAAAAGGCATTAGCTAATCAATTGCAATTTCTAATTACAACCTATCAAGATTATTAATACTGATCACTATAGAGCCAGCCAGGATAGTACAGTACGTATCAGCTATATATAGGAGGAGACTAGCTGTCTTATTTTATGTAATCATTATACACATATATACTTAATTAACTTAATAAAACAGGTGCAGCTGAAATTGTAGGCACCTGTGTAACCGTCTTACATAAAGTCCATATACATACAAATTTATAAAGCATAGAAAATAGATTATGATATACTTGACAATAATAAAATGTTAATTGGTTGTTCCATCCATGGCACAAATACTTAAAGACGCACCGATTTCAGTTCAAACTTTTTCTTCTGCGATTTTTCAATTGATGACCACTAGAGCCAGGATGATATATGAGAAAACTAATTGCTCGAACAATGGCTGCAGCTTAGTTCAAACCTGAATATGGTTAATTAACCTGGTTCAATGGCATTCTTGCTTCAAAGAAATTTATTATCTAATTTACTTAGAAGTTATTTAAAAAAAATCCTAAATATCTGAATAATTTTATAAAATGAGTATAGCTACTTAACCCGGTTCAATCTCTTCAGTCTATTTCCCCATCTTTCGATAAAGCGCAAGTACTTGTAGAATAATGCTTGAGTACGGCATACCTTTCAAGTATATCGAATCATGATTTGAATATCATGATATGGATCATCTATGCTTATAAACACCGATAACTCAATACTAGTTTTTGGAATACTAAACAGAATGATGCTGTTAATATTAGAATATTACTTCGGATAGCAATATGTTATAATTAGTTTGTTATCCTACTGGCTTGTTGAATTTTTTTAAAATATAAATCTAGAAGGTTTTATTTAAATTTTTAACTCTTCTTTAAATTTATTAATATTTACTTAAATACATATACTTAAAAATCAATTAATATTAAGAAAAAACCGATAAGTGAATACTAATGTATACTTGAATTACTAAGCAGAATAATGCTGTTGATATATTGGACTGTTACTTCTGATGTTATAACTGGCTTCTTGTTCTAATGGCTTGTTGAATATTTTGGAATATAA